>JAQBSW010009128.1:0-30433 GCA_029291075.1 Eudiplozoon nipponicum | reverse complement strand
ACATCTACATCTGTAAGCATAAACAGGTTGAAACCGTTTATCAAACCGCCTTATCCTGGTTTCATACAACCTTCTACAAACGTCTCAGTCCCTATCTGTCTACAATCTCAACCTAGCAATATATTGCTTTGCATAACGAATAAATTATATCTTTCGGCATTAATTTTTCGTTAGTCTACGTATCAAATTTTTAACTTGATACGAACCACTTGCACTCTATTTCACGAAAAATGACCTCTATGAATCAACATGATTCATTTTTCTTCTCACATTCATTGTCTCACGTGGTATAACCAGCTGTACTTAACTAACAATTGTGTAGCAGTTTGGCTTCATATCATGGTACAGGCCACTTTCAATGCATATATCAACCTCATTAGTTGCACAATGACCTCTCTACAAATATAATGACCAAAACGTCCAGTAAACACTGACTCCTTTGGTCGTATTCAAACACATTGACGGCGATCCAGCCCGCCCAAGTTTCAACTTCAGTGGCAAGCTTCTTTGAAATCCTCACGCTGTGGCTCCCAAAACTTACACTGCTCTATTTTGCTTCACGTGGTATGACTGGCCACTACAACTAACAATTTGTGTAACAATTCCTAGTGGGTATTTGGCATCATATCATTTTTGAAGCAACCAACAAGCCTATTTCAGCCCAGCATTTGCGTTATATTTTTTATAGCTATGGGCAGAATAATAACCAGTTGCTTAACTTGGTTCGAACTCTGCCTTACATTTCTTATCAAGCCTCGCCGAGAGGAATGTTATTCTTTTTTTTCAAAGAGGAATGTGATGTAACTGCTAAAGAACAATTAGCCGACATATTGCGTAAATGAAGTTCAAACATAATTTACGCGGCACCAATTAAAACAAGCCAAATTTGCCATTAACCTGTAAAAGGATTTGTAGTTATAGTAATAAGTTTTGCAGTGTAGTTGTCTATTTAGTACTGATTTACTGCATTTTTATGGTGGTTGTTTTCACCACCCGTTCCATGATCAGTCCCTGATATTTTTCCGAAAGGTGAAGTTAGAAGACTCATCCGTTTTCAGACGGTTATTGAATGTCATGTTACAAAGCATGAATCAATTCACAGTTAAACAAAGTGGACTGTGCTGTATACGACAACAAAATGATATATTGTCAACAAAATCAAAATGTCTTATGCACAAGTAATTATCATAAGCACAATCAACTGAATCGTGAGGAGTTCATGTTAATGGTTGAAAGAGTATGATGTTATAAATCCAGACTGATTATGAATTTAGATTAAAGTCACTGGTAATGTATGAGAATAAATAAAGTAAATATTGTCACTGATAATTGATTGATGAAAATCGTGTAAAAGCATTCTTAAAAAACATCACAAATAATTATTCCACTGTTTGCTAGGTTTTGAATGTTTAAATTATAATAATCCATTGAACTATGATGTGGGCGTATTTTTTCGGGGTTGCTACCTAGTTCATGATTCTGTACCCGTTCTACATAAACAGTGTGGCTATTATTACTATCCATGCACCCACATTGTCTCTGATCCTTTTCGTATGTTTGATGTGAGAAAACCGAAACTTGGTGTCATACATATATTATACACAATGTTGAAAATAGAAATATAATTCACTGTTAGTCCAAATTGAATATGTGTTGGTCGGCTGCAAAAACAGAATTTTATGCAAAAGTAGGTATTAAACACCATTCTCAGTTAAACTAAATTGTCCGTTTTCTGGACGACAAAATTTAAAATAATTTATTTTATAAAGAAAAATGTTTAATGCACAATCAGTTATTCGCATACAAATGTCTGAATTGAACTGTATTTATGCCATCGATTTAAAATACATAGTAACATGAAAAACGCCATCGTTAAAAGTTATCACTAAAAATGAAGGGGTAAGCCATATAAAGACTTCAATGACAAAAACTCGATTTAAAATACATGATGCTATGAATGGAATCAACGTTAAAAGTAATCACTAAAAAATAATATGTAAACCGTTTAAAGACTTAAATGACGAAAAACTCACAAATTTTTAGTTCACTGCTTGCTATGGTTATAACTCATGTCATTCTATTAATCCATTATTCTCTGAAGTTCGGATAGGCCTACTTGAATGTGAACAGTAAATCCAATGAGTAAATTATCCAACTAAGAGAAATAAGTTCACTGTGACACAATAGTCCACCGCGTGTTTCATCCGTATCGCGCGCGGTTCTGTCTATTTCATAAAACTGTAACGACACAAATTAATGGCCGACATATTGCGTAAATTAAATTAAATTTTATTTACGTTGCACCAATGAGAAAAAAGCGAAACTTGCCGTTTAACCAATAGTGTGCAAGTAGACATATATTACTATGGCATGCTATTTAAGTACGGCAATTTACCATGCAAGTCAGTTGTCGCATTTGCATTCTGCTTTGCGTTACGCGTATGCGTTCTGTCGGCTGTCAATACCTACGCTGGTGATTTGATTGTTTCACCAACAATTGGCTGCATCCGTGACTCATCTTGTTGCTGTACAACCAGCGAGACGAGCCAATTAATTGCAGAACCTGAACGACGTTTTCCACATCGTGGTTACAACTCGACAACGGGAACAACAACAACCAGAGTCCATCCAAGGCTCTAGGACATCTTCAAACTCTGAATAATTCAGGAGAACGCACGACCAGGCCCTCTTAAGGGCCCCCTATCAGTAACAGATCTATATTCAGAGCACTATAACCGAGTTTGTAACGTCGTACGGCATTTACTTGAAGCCGGGGCGTTTAAAATTTGGTCACCGCGCCAGGATATTGATTATTGTTCTGATTTTTTTGGTATAAATAAAATTGACTTCCCTTTTCATTTATTTGGGATAAAATAGATTAACATTTGCGTTTTCTTTACCTTAATCGTGGTCTTCTGGGAATTTTGTTGGGTATATATTCGTGGATTTGTGTTGATTTTTTTTGGGATATAATAATAATACATTGGCATCAAAGGCCAACGGGGCCTCTGTTCATCTTTTCTACGTACAAACGGTACCGTACGTACTCGACAGGCTCAATTGCGGATATTTTCAATTTTTGGAAGCAGTTACTGTGACGTGCTTTGTTCTGCGCTCATTCAACTGTGGAAGCTGCTTGTGGGTAAGCGTTGCGTTAAAGTATATTTATATATTTTCATATTGCTTATAAATTTATGCTTTTAAGATCCCGTAAGATGTTAGAATGTCAGGTCCAATTTTAGATATTGATGTTCCTGTTTGGGATGGAGATAGTGAACTATTATTTTTTATGCGCGTAGACTCCGCTTTCGCACCGTTTCCAAATTATGACAATCATCAAAAACTGTCGAAGGTTTTTGCTAAACTACCTTCTGAATTGCAGCGACGGATTTATCATAAGCTTGAGGCCATTAGGAAACTACCTAATCCCATTTTGGGCCTACAAAACGAGTTAGAATCCTTGCTTGGACCCACGGAAACTGAGCAGATAATAAACAAATATGCGCAGTTAGATATGCCAAATCTTGGCCCCATCGAAATATTGAGGGAATTACGGAAACGTTGGTATAAAACCAACATTTCTGACCATGAGGGTAAGGTTGTTTCTATTAACAATCTTCCTCAAACATTAAAACTCTTTGCCAGACAGCTCCCCAACACTCTCTCTATAGATGACTTATCTGAGAGATGTGAGTTAGAATATAGGGTTTTGGAACCCAAAGTGAATCCATCATCCTTTTCTTCACCCCCGCAAGATGATAGACTCTCCTCTTTAGAGAGGACAGTGGCGAACATGGCTAAAGTTCTAGAAGGATTGGCCATTACCAAATCCGAGCTAAATCAAGTGAATGCTCGACCCAAATTCGTTCCTAAGCCCAATTATAACGGTAGGCGGCGATCGAGATCTCCGCAATCCTTTAATAAATATGCCCCAAAGAACTGGTGTTATAACCACCAGAAGTTTTTTATTCATGCCAAGTCTGTCTTTGTCGTTCCAAACGATTTCCGAATATGTGCCAATTTCTACAGCTGACGGAAAGGACAACAGACCGCAGGCACAATGATGCATCAGTATCGGGAAAAGACTGGCGCAGGAAGTAGAAGACCGTACTTTCTGCACATCAACGGCATCAACGGCGCCACAGGGAAGAAGCCAACTACAATCCGACATCCCTGTCGACTCTTTTCGTCCACGCCGAATTTTTCACATGGAGAACCAAACGGACAACGCCGGTCGCAATCACCAGCCTAATTGTTTGCATGACCCGGCCAAACAGCTCAACGAGCTTCTGCACATTCTTGATTATAAAACTGGCGAAGAGTTCATCGTAGACACAGGTGCGGCAGTCTCAGTTCTCAAAGATGATTCAATGGCCGAGATGTCGCTAGGCGTTCTTCTCGCAACAGCTACAGGCGAGCCCATACCAATTTATGGCTGCCGGTACCGCACACTCAACATAGGTTTACGACGTGAATTTTCCCACAACTTCATCATTGCCAAGGTCTCACATAATATAATAGGCCTTGATTTCCTTCTAAAATTTCGGCTCATTGTTGATCTTGCCAATCAAAAGATCATCAACCCCTCCAACGGACTTGAACAAAGCTTTTGGACACTTGCCTCCGAGCGTTTGGAGTTACAGGTCATTCAGCCAACCCAAGTGCATCCTTCAGAAGAGATATCAGCAGCTCTTCAAAAATACAAATCGCTATTCGATCTTAACAAATCTGATCTGCGAGTCTCCAACACGATGCATCATATCGTCACAGAAGGACAACCTATTGCACTAAAGAAGCGACCACTGGCTCCTGCTAAGCTGAAAGCTGCCCAAGAAGAATTCTCAAGGCTTTTGGAAGAGGGAATCATCAGACCATCGAAAAGTTTATGGGCGTCACCACTACCGTAAGCTAAATTCAGTGACAAAATCTGATGCATATCCTATTCCAAATATTAACACTTTACTTGAAAAACTGAACGGCAGCAATTTCTTCTCAGTCATTGACCTCAGACAAGCCTACCATCACATCCCGGTAGCACCAGAGGATATCGAGAAAACTGCAGTCATCACTCCATTTGGCCTTTTTGAATATCTTTAATTGCCTTTTGGACTCAAGTGTGCTACTCAGACATTTCAAAGATTCATGGACAACATACTTTGCGACGACTCTGCTTATTGTATGTCATATCTCGATGACATATATGGTATTCAGTCCAGATCTAGAATCTCATGCGAAGCATCTACGAAATGTCCTCTCACGCTTATCCAACCACGGACTCAAGATCAACTGTGACAAGACGCAGATTGCAAATACATCCGTGGACTTCTTAGGGCATCGTATCACGGCCCATGATATTCAACCGTTGCCGTCAAAGACGAATTCAATCAAGAATATCAAGTCACCAAGGACTGTTAGCGAGTTGCAGAAAATCCTGGGAGTACTAAACTATTATCGCAAGTTCCTTCCGGGCCTTTCAGAACAACTTTATCCTTTGTGCAGGCACCTGCGGAACTGAAAAGGACTTAGCAAGAATTCCATCATTGCTTGGTCATCCGAAGACGAGGAATTACTTCGACTTGCCATCAACTCGTTAGTAAATGCCACAATGCTAACTCACCCATATTTTGAAAAGCCATTTCTACTCACGACAGATGCTTCTGAATTCGCTATTGGAGCCACGTTGGAGCAAGAGATCGACGGAGTTCAGAAGCCTATCAGTTTCTACTCGCGTACTCTCCAACCAGTAGAAACGAGGTACGACGCTCTCGGCCGAGAACTTCTCGCCATCCACGACGCATTGCGCCATTTTATCAGCATCATTGGCAGTAGCATATTAGTTGTTTTCACAGATCATGCACCACTAAATAGCGCACATCGAAACGCAACTTCATCTATCGCCAAGTACCCTGCAAGAGTGGAAAGACAGCTTTCTTGTCTAAGCGATGACATTCACATTCAAAGATCAATAGCCCGTCACCCAACCAAGTTCATATGCCGTCTGTGGGAAGGCTTACCAATTGTTTACTTCACGGGTACGCAGCCCAACAAGCTAGTTCTGCCGACCAGACTTCAGAGAAAGGTTTCGATTCAATTCACTCAATTTCTCATCCAGGAAGCCAAGCGACTGTCCGACATCTTACAGATCGTTTCTGGGGTCACAGACTTAGGCAGAATGTTAAACGATGGGTCTCAGAGTGTGCAATTTGTCAGAAAACCAAGATCACACGACACACTCGTTCTAGGTTGCAACATTTTCGGTCTACTTCTCGCCTAGCCATCGTACACATCGACATAGTTCATCTGACAAAGGTTCAAGGTTTCAGCTACCTTCTAACAATGATCGATAGATTTACACGTGGCCTGCGGCATTACCTCTTGGCACCATTTCTGCAGACGAAGTAACTAACGGTTTTATCTCTGCATGGATATCCAATTACGGTGTTCCCAATGAGGTCATCATGGACAGAGGCACTTGTTTCTCATCTGATCGTTTCAAAACCACCTTGCGGTACATGGGAAGCATCTTACGCCAGACGACTGCCTACCATCCCCAAGCTAATGGCATGGTAGAGAGAATGCATAGGGAACTCAAAGCAGCTTTAGCATCCCCGTCCATTAATGGCAACTGGGTCGATGCACTACCTTTAGTTCTGCTTGCCATGCGTTCCCGTACTCGTGAATCCATTAAAACGTCTGCGTCACAATTCTTGTATGGCATGGATCTACGCCTGCCTAGTCAGCTCCCACGTCTACTACCGGCACAAGATGACCCACAAAACGAAGCTACCCGCCCTCGACTTCATTTCGGTAACATGTCCGAACAGCAGCCGAGACACACGCCTCGTCCAGTCTTCGTTCACCCACAGCTGCACAGCTGCAAGAGAGTACTCGTTCGCAACAATAATGCTGTTGCACCACTACAACCCAAGTATCGCGGTCCTTACCCGATTTTACTAAAACAGCCAAAATACTTCATCATTATGCAAGGCGCTACACCGACATCAGTAAGCATAGACAGGTTAAAACCGTTTATCGAACCACCTGATCCTGAGAGCGTTCAACCTTCTACACACGTTTCAGGCTCCGTCTGCCCACAATCTCAACCTGCTTTGTATAACGCGTAATTAATTTTTTTAAACATTAACATTTAACTATAAAATTTTTTTTAACCTTACGTTATTTTTAGTATTTGTCTCACGTGGCATAACTAGCTGTTCTTAGCTAACAATTGTGTAGCATTTTTTAACAGTTCTTTGGTATTATGCCATCTCTGAGGCAATGTTCGTGTACATATTTTTATGCAATTACCTTTGATTTTAATGTATGTATATTTTACATTATAATGTATTTCTCACACATGACATTACACTGCCTATTTTGGTATGACCAGCTACTTAGAGCTAACGCTTTGTGTAGCAACACTAAGTAGTGATCAGCTTCATATCATGGTACAGGCCACTTTCAATGCATATCTCAACTTTATCTATTTCACAAAGACCACTCTACAAATGTCATGACCACAACGTCGAGCACTCTAGCTCCTTTGGTCGTATACACACACATTGACAACGATCCAACCTGCTTAGGTTTTAACTTAAACCTGGCAAATTCAGAGGCGATTTACCTCGAAATCTTCACGCTGCGGCTCCAAAAACTTACACTGCTCTATTTTACCTCACGTGCTATGACCGTCCACTAGAGCTAACAATTTGTGTAGCAATTCCTAGTGGTTACCTGGCATCATATCATTGTTGAAGCAACCAACAAGCATATTTAAGCCCAGCACTTATGGTTCATCATATTTTTGCTTAACTTGGTTCGAACTCTGTCATGCATTTCTTATCTAGCCTCGCAGAGAGGAATATTTTTTTCTTTTTTTTTCAGAGAGGAAAGTGTTGTATCGACACAAATCAATCGCCGACATATTGCGTAAATTAAATTCAAATTTATTTACGTTGCACCAATGAGAAAAAGCAAATTGCCGTTTAACCACGTTTAACCACGTTTAACCAATAGTATGCAAGTACACATATTGCATGCTATTTAAGCACGGTAATTTACCATGCAAGTCAGTTGTGGCATTTGCCTTCTACCTGCTTCACGCGTGTGCGTTCTGTCGGCTGTCAATACGTGTGCGCTCTGTCGGCTGTCAATACCTACTCATCTTGATGTGGGATACCGGAGAGACGAGCCAATTGAGTGCAGGACCTGCAGGACACCATACACAACGCGATCACAGCTCAACCACGGGAGCGAAAACTCAACCAGAGTCCACCCAAGGCTCTAGGACATCTTCAACTCTGAAGACTTCAAGAGAACGCATTACCAGGCCCTCTTAAGAGCCCCCATATCAGTAACTAATCTCTATTCAGAGCACCTTAACCGAGTTTGTAACGTCGTACGGCATTTACTTGAAGCCGGGGCGTTTACACTATTAATTACAATTAAATTTGCAGTTCAAGAAATCTCAATTAAAACTGCTTGAAACTAACAGAGATTGTTGCTAAAATCACAGTTACGAGAAATATTGTGTAAAAACAGATTTAGACTATTTGACCTTAAAGAGAACTATATTTATCAAAATTGATATTGGTTGGGTTGAAACGCGGAGGCGCGTGTTGCAAACCAATGGGGTGCGAGCTTTCGATTTCACGTTATATAAGCACGGTGCATTAACGATGCTAGTCAGTAGTCACATTTGAATTATTCTTTGCACTACGTGTACGTGCTGTCTCGTGTCACATTGAATTTTCACCTACACTGATTTCCGGACTTGCTTCACAAGCAGAGTCACTGAGTCAGTTAATGTTATTTTACATTTGGCGGAGGATTTATCTTCCTCCACATTAATTAACTTTATCGGCATTTTCTTGAGTACCCAATTACGGCTCTAATAAAGGTCACCAACAGTACTAAATCTCAGCTGTCTTGGCACAGCAAATCTTTGTAAACTTCTCACAGCATTTATTTGAAGCTGGGGCGTGTAAACGCCCCGGCTTTTTTGATATCCTCTGGTGCTACCGGGATGTGATGGTAGGCTTGTCTGATGTCAATCACTGAGAAGAAATTGCTGCCGTTGAGTTTTTCAAGTAAAGTGTTAATATTTGGAATAGGATATGCATCAGATTTTGTCACTGAATTTAGCTTATGGTAGTCTCCGCAGGCTCTGTACGATCCGTTTGATTTAAAGAATAAGTGCAGTGGTGACGCCCATGAACTTTTCGATGGTCTGATGATTCCCTCTTTCAAAAGCCTTGAGAATTCTTCTTGGGCAGCTTTCAGCTTAGTAGAGGCCAATGGTCGCTTCTTGAGTGCAATAGGTTGTCTTTCTGTGCAGATATGATGCATCCTGTTGGAGACTCGTAGCTCTGACTTGTTAAGATCCAAAGCGATTGGTATTTTTGAAGAGCTGCTGATATCTCTGCTGAATGATGCACTGGGTTTGGCTGCGCCAGACGTTTCCCGATACTGATGCACCCTTGTGCCTGCGGTCTGTTGTCCTTTCCGTCAGCTGTGGAAATAGGCACTCATTCGGAAATTCTTCGGAACGACAAAGACAGACTTGGCATGAATAAAAAACATCTGATGGTTATAACACCAGTTCTTTGAGGCATATTTATTAAAGGATTGCGGAGATCTCGATCGCCGCCTACCGTTATAATTGGGCTTAGGAACGAATTTGTGTCGAGCATTCAATTGATTTTGCTCGGGTTTGGTAATGGCCAATCCCTCTAGAACTTTAGCCATGTTCGCCACTGTCCTCTCTAAAGAGGAGAGTCTATCATCTTGCGGGGGTGTAGAAAAGGATGATGGATTCACTTTGGGTTCCAAAACCCTATATTCTAACTCACATCTCTCAGATAAGTCATCTATAGAGAGAGTGTTGGGAAGCTGTCTGGCAAAGAGTTTTAATGTTTGTGGAAGATTGTTAATAAAAACAACCTTAGCCTCATGGTCAGAAATGTTGGTTTTATACCAAAGTTTTTTTATTATTATCTGCTCAGCCTCTGTGGGCCCAAGCAAGGATTATACTTCGTTTTGTAGGCCCGAAATGGGATTAGGTAGCTTCCTAATGGCCTCAAGCTTAGGATAAATCCGTCGCTGCAATTCAGAAGGTAGTTTAGCAAAAACCTTCGACAGTTTTTGATGACTGTCATAATCAGGAAACGGGGAGAAAGCGGAGTCTACGCGCATAAAGAATAGTTCACTATCTCCATCCCAAACAGGAACATCAATATCTAAAATTGGACCTGACATTCTAACAATCTTACGGGATCTTAAAAGCATAAATTTATAAGCAATATGAAAATATATAAATATACTTTAACGAAACGCTTACCCACAAAAAGCTTCCACAGTTGAATGAGCGCAGAACAAAAGCACGTCACAGTAACTGCTTCCAAAAATTGAAATTATCCGCAATTGAGCCTGTCGAGTACGTACGGTACCGTTTTGTACGTAGAAAAGATGAACAGAGGCCCCGTTGGCCTTTGATGCCAATGTATTATTATTATATCCGCCAAAAAAATTCAACACAAATCCACGAATATATACCCAACAAAATTCCCAGAAGACCACGATTAGGGTAAAGAAAACGCAAATGTTAATCTATTTTTATCCCAAATAAATGAAAAAGGAAGTCAATTTTATTTATACCAAAAAAATCAGAACAATAATCAATATCCTGGCGCGGTCGCCAATTTTTTAAACGCCCCGGCTTCAAGTAAATGCCGTACGACGTTACAAACTCGGTTATGGTGCTCTGAATATAGATTTGTTACTGATAGGGGGCCCTTAAGAGGGCCTGGTCGTGCGTTCTCCTGAATTATTCAGAGTGTGAAGATGTCCTAGAGCCTTGGGTGGACTCTGGCTGTTGTTCCTCCTGTTGTCGAGTTGTAATCACGATGTGGAAAACGTCGTTCAGGTTCTGCAATTAATTGGCTCGTCTCGCTGGTTGTACCGCAACAAGATGAGTCACGGATGTAGCCAATTGTTGGTGAAACTATCAAATCACCAGCGTAGGTATTGACAGCCGACAGAACGCACACGCGTAACGCAAAGCAGAATGCAAATGCGACAACTGACTTGCATGGTAAATTGTCGTGCTTAAATGGCATGCCATAGTAATATGTGTCTACTTGCACACTATTGGTTGAACGGCAGGTTTTGCTTTTTTCTCATTGGTGCAACGTAAATAAAATTAAATTTAATTTACGCAACATATCGGCAATTAATTTGTGTCGTTACAGGAATTTTTCTTACGGATTATATTTGTTTTGATTTTTACCGCGTTATTAGAATATATACCGTTTCCGTTTTAGTAGATTTACAATTAAATTTTATTATAGGAAATTTCTTTAGCATATTCTTCGTGAAAGCCAAAAAGTATATGCAAATAAAGCAATCACAAATTTGGTAAATTGTTCAGTACGTATAAAATGATATATGTGATATATATGGAGTAACTAAACTGAAACGAGTGTAAAAAGATTAGTTTTTACAGTTTTAAGGCCATGTATAATAATATTTAGAAGTTTTTATTTCGCAACAGAACTATTTGGCCTGACAATTGTAAAGATCGAGCTACATATCAAAGGAAAGATTATATAAAAGTGAGTGAAACAGTAAATATCAATTGTTTATCATCAGAATGTAACATCTTTATTTGCATTCAAATTCCATATGTTCCATTTAACTGATAACAATATTAGAAAATGTACAATAGATAAAAGGAATCAAATAAATATGTCCATTAAGTCTCATATAGATAAGTAAGCCTTTACAATTTTAACAAGAATAGATTTATTTGGCATCAAATTCCAACAGGCAAAATAATTGAAATGATTGTGCACTAACCAAAATTAGGATATGTATGTAGACGCCCTTTGGGTCACCAGCATAAGGGGGTCTCTTGGATGCCAGGCCCAGAAAATCCATATATGCGGAATGATCATCTATCTTGGAACACTTAAGTTCCTCTGAACTATCTCTTAAGCTACAATCCTTAAGTCCGCTAGCCAACTGCTCTGTATCCTCAGTATTTAATAAACCAGACATGATATTATTAAATTACTTGTAATTTATATATTATATTAATTGAGTAAGCTTACCCGGATACGCTGATATCCACAAATTACTGAACTGGAATGATTGAGACCTTAAAACAAATATTCACTTTAATTACCCAAAGCAAATTTGTGGTCCTTTTCGCTGATAATTAAAAACAAAACGACGAGAAGATTACAAAGTTTTATTCACAAAGAGTCGGAGATGGAACCACGCAGTGTCCCGCTTATGCAATTCAGAAACTCAGATCAAAAACTCTCTCATTTCCTTCCACAAGACAAGTCCAAAACTTCGACAATATGAACAAAAGAACTTCCAAAAAATTTTACAATATTTTTCAAAAATTACAATATTGTTTTACGAAACCAGCGATAACATCAAATGTCCAAAAATAAAAATTGATTTATTTTTATATGAGAGGTTAATTTCTGTCCGATAATTAATTTAACCTCTACATACTCCCTCATGTTTAAGATGATTAACCATACATGATGTAGTCTTCATTCTTCGGTTTCTTGATGACTCTTCCAGACCGAGTTTCAACAAGTTGTGCTGGTACTTCACCAGATTTCATATACATATCGCAATGTTCTTGATTCTCAGTTGTCTTGGTTTTAATCTTTACTTCTTTACCATATTTATTCGACTCTTCATTTTTCTCACCAATTTCTGAGTCACATCTCGCCTCAACTTCTGGGTACTTCGGTGAATACTGTTCCTCAGTCTTCTCCTCTGTCCAAATAAACTGTGGAATACAGCGATCCAGTGTTACACATTCTACAGTGCCATTTACTTCTATAAATGCATTTATATGGCCCCTTATAAAATGGAGTCAGACAATTCTGTCTGTTTTCGTTAGTTATGTATACATGCGATGCCAGCTTTAAATCTGAAGATACATAGCATTTAGACTTTGGACTTCTAGTTTTGGTTGGAGCTAAACGACTCATTTTATCTCTCAATGCTCCAACAAACCAGTCTACTGAACTAGAGGCCCAATCGAGACATCTTGGAGCTTCTATTAGAAGATCTCCAGGTAACCTCAGTGGCTCTCCATAAACAAGTTCTGCTATGGATGTTCCTAACTGAACTCTGTATCTGTTTCGCATTGCCAACAAAACTATGGGCAAATCATGTATCCTACTAGATCCACCGGTGCAGCGTAATGCAGCCTTCAGCTCCCTGTGCAGTCTCACAATCATCCCATTGGCTCTGGGATTATAAGCACATGTGTGTCTTACTTCTATCCCCATTGTATTCAATGATCTGATAAACAGTTCAGACATAAACTGACTACCACGATCAGTAGTTACCCTTACCGGTACACCATATCGCGACACCCAATTATGCAAGAACATAAGTAAGACCTCTTGAGCTGTCATGTCCTTCAGGATTGCTACCTCAAACTGACGACTGAACCGATCGACCATCGTGAGTAAATACTTTTGGCCGGAAATCTCAGGCATTTCTACTATATCAATATGAACATGCATGAATCGACCCGCTGGTATACCAATCGTTTTAATTTCAGTTTTGGTATGACGCCAAACTTTACAAGTTTGATACCGGGCACATGTCCTTACCCAGGCTCTTATGTCTTTCGACATCTTTGGCCATACATATCTATCAGTGACCATCCTGATAGTTGCCTTAATGGAAGGATGACTGAATTCATGTAGCTGCTGAATTACCTTATACCTTAATTCTAGCGGTACATAAGGTCTAGGTTGGCTCCTGGAGATTTCACATAATAACCACTTATCTCCAATCTTCCTGCGTGTATATGCAGGATTCTTTTCCAACACAGCTACTAAAGGATCAAGACCTTGTGCTTCCATCAATTGCTGGACAAAATCATTAGAAGATACAATAGAGCATACGAGTGACTCTGAACGAATCATATCTTCATCTGATACGTCTGGTCTACTGAGAGTGTCTGCCACCACATTATCTTTTCCTGAGATATGACTAATGGTAAAATCAAATTCTGCGAGTCGGGTTATTTGTGAATTCACCCGCCGAGAATAATTTAGCCTATTTGCTTTCCCAATGATACTCAACAACGGTTTATGATCAGTTAATATCATAAACTGATGTCCATCTAGGTAGTGCTCAAAATGCAACACTGCAGAATAAACTGCTAGTAACTCCTTTCCAAGCGTATCATATCGCTTCTCGCGATCTTAGAGTTTCCGACTATAGAATCCAATCGGCTTGACTATACCATTTTCTCGTTGATGTAACACTCCTCCTATGGCTATACCAGAAGCATCTGTGATCAGCTCAAACGGCTTAGTCCAATCCACAGGTGCTAATGTGGTTATTTGGCCCTCTGGAATTTTTCCTTGTCGTCTTGGCTAAAATTAATAGGCCAGGACTTCTTGATTGTGCTTCGTTCACGAACTAAATGTCGAGTTAGCGACCCAAAAATTCCAGCTAAACCTGGTATGAACCGACGATAGTAGCTAATCATGCCCAAAAATCTACGCAACTGGCGTACAGTTCTAGGTTCTGGCACATCCTTGATTGCTTGTACCTTGTCTTCCAAGGGCTTGATTCCATCCTTGGAAATGGTGTGTCCAAGATATTTTACGGTAGAGCAACCAATCCTACTCTTTTCTGGTTTCACTACCAATCCATAATGTTCCAGCTTAGACAAAACGATGTCCAAATGCTCCCGGTGTTCCTCCCTAGATTGACTATATATAATGATGTCATCTATATACACTAGCAAATGAACAGTTTTGAAGAACTTCCTCTGTCAGACGCTGGAATGTCTAACTTGCATTCTTCAACCCAAAAGGCATACATAAGAATTCATGCGATCCTCCTCCAGGGAATCGCACTGCTGTGAGCGGTATAGATTCTGCCTCCATAGGTACTTGATAGTACGCCTTGTGCAGATCTAACGTTGTATATACCTCATACCCCGTTATATCCCTGAGCAAAGTACTCTGGTTCGGTAGAGGATACGAATCGCCTTTTGTTACCGAATTCAATAGACGATAGTTACCACAAACCCTCCATTGACCTGGTTCAGGTTTGGGAACAACCACTATTGGAGATGCAAAGTTGGAATTTGAACGCCTACAAATTCCTTCTTTTCTCAACCGCTTAAATTCTTCAATAGCAACCTGCTGCTTGTGTTGTGCTAACGGTTGAGACTTAGGCGAACAAGGTAGTTGCTCCACCAACTCGATTTGGTATTCTGTGACTGTTTTTAAACCCTTGCGTTTAGCATTGAGTGGCAGAAACACGGTCAGGTGTTTCTCGATGACATCCGCCAAGTCATCGGCGACGACGGGTCTGGGTAGTCTCACTGACCTAACTACTGAGGTCCCAGTCTCAGCATAAGTCACTATCTCAGTGCTTTGTCCAATGGTCCTAGATTTGGGATCTAAAGCGAGATTAAAATGGATCAAAAAGTCCATCCCAATGATGTTATCCTTTATATCAGCGACCAGAAAATTCCACGTAAATGGAGATTTCTGCCCCAATGTCACTGACAATTCTTTAACTCCCTTAACCTCAATTGGACTTCCATTAGCAGCCCATAGTTGGTAATCGAATGTGGGGCTATCAATTTCCACCACATCAGATCGAACTATGCTCACCTCTGCACCCGTGTCTATTAAGAATTTTAAGCCACTAAGTTCATCAGTTATAACGAACTTATTGTTGCTATAACCAGCAACCTCTTTAAGATTATCTGCCAGCCGAAATCTAACAGATTTACGGACTGTATTACTGCGCGTCTCTTCCATCGAAGCTTCCGAACCTAACTTCGATGATTTTAGTATGCCACGAATATGCATACCTTGGAGCCTTGCATGCGCAACCCCCCTACGGCTCCTATTAGCGGGGGCTCATTAGTTTTCCGGCAGCTTCGACCAGGCTACAGGAAGACTACTTCCTTTCCATCGGGGACCACCCAACTTTGGAAACGTGCATCCCCCCTCCTGACATTTTCCAAACTCGGCGTATTTGCGATGCGATATGCACCACTCGCGTGGTCCTTGTACACTCACGCGATTCGCCTCTCCAATGCTTGGAATTTGAACGTTGACTCCGAGAATTTACCCATCTTCTGTTGGAACTTTCCTTATTGCTTTTTATCCAACCCACATCCCTGCGGAGGGTACTTAATTCATTCTCTATGGTCAGGAGTCTCTCTGAGAGATGTCTGAGTTGCTGCTCCAGGCGTGAATCTGCGGTTACTGCATACACCTTAGGTTCCTTCTGACGATACACTTTATCCAACCCTTTGAGCTTCTTGGGCCACTCTAGTTCCAATGTATCATATACATCCAAGGTGGCTCTTAGTCTAGCAGGCAATTCTGCTACAAATATATTATTTATAGCTTACTCAGATATTTCAAGCCCGATGGATTTTGAAATAAGTCTGTCATAAAATTCAGATGGAAGTAGATTTCCCATCTTTTCCTGACGTAATAAGTCAGTCATTCGTTCAATCCTCTCGGGTTGATATCGTCCATGGAGTTCTTCTACTAGAAGCTCAAATGCATTTTCTGGTTCGTTCTCAGTAACAAAATTCCTGAGTCTAAACAGATTCTTTTTTAATGGCTCAGGTAAGCACCACCAGGCCGAAGAAAACCTTTCTATAGGGTCGGTCATTCGTTTTAGTTTAAAATAAAATTTTGCTTCTTCGACCCATTCAGAATGGTTGTCTGGTCTGTACATGGTGAGCTTAACATTGCTATCCATAGAATTGCGGCAAAAGCGATCATCTACATATCTTTCCGCATAAAGGATCCTGGCGCGGTCGCCATTTTTTGTAGACGCCCTTATGTCATCAGCATAAGGGGGTCTCTTGGATGCCAGGCCCGGAAAATCCATATATGCGGAATGATCATCTATCTTGGAACACTTAAGTTCCTCTAAACTATCTCTTAAGCTACAATCCTTAAGTCCGCCAGCCAACTGCTCTGTATCCTCAGAATTTAATAAACCAGACATGATATTATTAAATTACTTGTAATTTATATATTATATTAATTAAGTAAGCTTACCCGGATACGCTGATATCAACAAATTACTGAACTGGAATGATTGAGATCTTAAAACAAATATTCACTTTAATTACCCAAAGCAAATTTGTGGTTCTTTTCGCTGATAATTAAAAACAAAACGACGAGAAGATTACAAAGTTTTATTCACAAAGAGTCGGAAATGGAACCACGCAGTGTCCCGCTTATGCAATTCAGAAACTCAGATCAAAACTCTCTAATTTCCTTCCACAAGACAAGTCCAAAACTTCGACAATATGAACAAAAAACTTCCAAAAAATTTTACAATATTTTTCAAAAATTACAATATTTTTTTACGAAACCAGCGATAACATCAAATGTCCAAAAATAAAAATTGATTTATTTTTATATGAGAGGTTAATTTCTGTCCGATAATTACTTTAACCTCTACATGTAGAGGTGATTGAAATTGTTACTAATTAAGTATTTAACGATAAGAATGAAAAGAGTTGTGAATGAGAACTACTTTCATCAACTTCGTGATAGGCTTCATCATGTAGAGGTTCCATGCCTATTGGTTAATGAGAACCCCGTAGACGCCAAGTCAGGTTCAGTATTAATATGCCTATATGAGTCTAAATAGTTGGTTTTCTCTTCCACATCTATTAAGTTCATGCCTACAGTATCTCTAGCTAAATTATCAGTGTCCTCAAACTTAAGATTAGTCTCCTTGTTAATCACACTTGAATATATTTTTGATTAATCTAGTATTAGGCGGACTGTGTACTTCTTGCGTACCACTACACCCGAGTCAGTAACCTAGAAAGTGATTACACGCGAAAAACAAAATTATTAAATTATCTATTCCTGAATGTTTCCAATATGCACAATTCAAAACACAAATTAGTTGCAGGATTATATTGTGAAGATCAAGACTTGTAAAACCGAAACTGAGAAATAAAATGTCACATGCAGCTTGCTAGAGAAACTCACGCCAGAACAGTTACAGAAACTCAAATTACGCACAATTCAATGGTACATAAACTGCAAAGTATTTAAACAAACAATGTTCTAAAAATTAAACGAATATTTTCTTTTTTAATAATATTCGTTTCAATCAGCCACGGTGGTTTAAATTTATCAATAAATGTCACTTTAATTTTGTCGGAGGAAATATCTTTCTCTACAGACACCACATTCTAAAAAAGAAACGTCTAGTAATAGGCGTAATCCTTGTTCTTCGGCTGATGTTGAACTCTTCCTGAGCGAATTGAGCATGCTGGTGCCTCTCGTTGATGTTGCGCCCTGTTCATTTGTCACTGATACTGCTTATTTAAATCAAGTTTGCGAACTTGAAGTAAATACCAATCCCATTGTATTTAACCAGTCGTCGAACAACATAACAAAACTACCGCTAGTCGCAACGCACTGACGCGTTTCGACCTTCCTTGATCATCATCAGAGTACGACGGCAAACTGACTATCGAGGATCAAACCGCATTGAATATATATGGAAATCAAATTTAGATATGCGGCTCTCACCTCTAGCAGTCTTGCATACATTGAACTTGACTGGAAATGTCGGCTGCACAATTTCTATGCAGTAACGAACATTAGCTGATACTGCTTGTTCGTCTGACGTTGATGGAATGTTATGATGTAGCTCGATAGAACATGAATTCGATGCTGTCGTAACGTGTATTGTAATAGTTGCTGGTTTGACTTTTGTGCCTGAGTAATCGGATTGCACACATCAGACTCGTCCATGGAACGATAGTCATTCAACTCATCTATTAATTCAGTTTTCTTGTCAATTCAGATAAACTGGGGAAATGCGACGATCCAAAGTAACACAATCATCCATGCCCTTTACTTCTATGACGAAATTTTCTGTCATTTTCTTGATCTTTGTACACTTCAACGCAGCTTTCAGTTCACGATGCAGCCTTTCCGCCATCCTATTCGAACGTGGATTGTATGCGCTGGTATGCAATACTTTTATTACCATGATATTGAGAGGTCTTATGAAAAGCTCTGACATAAATTTAAAACTGCGATCACTAGTGACCCTTACTGGAACACCATTACACGATACCCAATTATGTAGGAACGCAAACAAGACTTCTTGCGCCGTCATATTCTTCAAGATCGCAACTTCAAATTGGTGACTAAAACGATTAACCATTGTTACCAAAAACTTTTGACCGTTAACTTCAGGCATCTCGACAATGTCTATATGTACCTGTCTGAACAGCCCAGTTGGTATCCAAATATTCTGTATCTCGGTTCTAGTATGTCTCCACACCTTATAAGTTTGACACTTCTATATGAAATTGAACTCTCCTAACCGGGTAATTTGGGAATTCACCCTGTGAGGGTAATTAAGCCTCGCGGTTTTACCAAGTATGCTAATTAACGGCTTGTGATCTGTCAATAATTTGAATTGATGACCGTCTAAATAATGCTCAAAATGTAGCACTGCAGCATACACAACAAGAGGCTCTTTACCAAAGGTATCATACGGGTTTTCTCGATTATTAAGCTTTCGGCTATAAAACCCAATCGGTCTTACTATATCCTGTGTCTTGAGACATTTTATGAAGAGATTGTTCTTGCGTTGATGCTTGTCTAAAATATGTTCATGAAGAGAGGAAATTACGTTGTTGTAGGTTTTTAGCGCATGATGCAGTATATTTTCCTTAAGATTTTTCTCCAATACGTGAAGTTTTTCTTTGAGTATATTTATTTTTAACAAAGGTGCAAATATAAAGGAAAGAAAATTTACTGGTACCTGCTTTGGATTTTGCATTTTAAAGGAATTTATAATTAATAGTGTGTTGGTAGTAAGACATCAGTTACAAACTGATTATGAAAATAGAAGCAAGCAATTAAAAATGATGGGTATAAAATAAATAATATTCTATATATATATATATATATATATATATATATATATATATATATTTCATAAATATGCAAAAGTATTTATTTATTTATTTATGATCGAAGGGCTTAAATATGTAAAATAGCTACTATTCAAAATGAATTTTAACGAGGGAAATTAGAAAAAATTTAAACTAACCGCGCGCGCAGTGAATATGAGGCAATGTGGCTGGTACAAGATGGATATGAAAAATACCACTTGCCGGATGTAGCAGACCCATAGGTAGATAAGAAAACAAAATATATTTTTCACTAGTATAATATCGACTGGAATAGACTATTGAAAAATGGCGGAATCTTGATTTACAGTTGAATTTTGAGCTTCAGATTATACAGGAATGCGCGCGTCATTTGTTTAGTATTCCAATTGATGAACTCACGAGGTAGCAAACGGCAGAATTTGTTTTTTCCGTAGTCTGATGAACGTCCATTAACGCTGAAATAATGGAAAATACCAAAGAATTTAAAATAATTATCAACTGGCATTTGTGGGAAAATTGCGCGGAGATGGTACTTCAAAAAAATTCGATTATTATCGGATTAGGTCTATTCGTATAATGAATAACAACAAGTATTATTGCGGCTGTGCGCGAAACAGATTGTGCTTTCAGTCCGTGTTGTCTCAGGAATTTTTTAAAGAAATTAAGATCACTTGTCTTCTTAAATTAATCTTGTTTTAGTGCTCTTATCTCCGCCGGTTATGTGTTAAAAACACTTGAGGCCTTGGTAAAAGGTATCTTTTAGTAAAGATGTTCGGAGTTTTGTTGGATTGGATTAATGATTTGCTATTATATGTAATATATGGGTGGCGAGGGTGAGAGAAATTTGTCAACGGAAGGCTCGTGGAGATGTTCCTTACATAGGATATTACTTTTGTATAAAGACTGAATCACAAAAGTAGAAAATTAGAAAGTAAGGAGAGCTCGAGATAATCCTGACCAAGAGAAAAGACTCGATTCAGATAGCCAGAGACAATGTTGCCTAGAGCATAGGAGAATTTTATCGTGAGGTGTCATTAAAACACATTGGCGTAGAAAATGCGAGGTAGGACAAGCTTTGAATAGAGTAAGTCTAAGGATGGGATTCTGTGTCTTGAAGAGCTTGGGTGTGACTTGGTTCAAATGTAGTTGGAAGTCCTGTGAATTAGGGAATTTGATACCTACGTGTTTAACTTAATCGATGGTTTCTATATTTACAGAGCTTTTGTAAGACTTCAAATAATTGGGACCAAGCTTTATGAAAGTGGTTTTATCGGGGTTAAGTTTGAAGTTAATTTCACGAAGTTGTGCTTACAGTGTGGATAGCAACTGAGCGATTGATGCTACGAGGGAGTGCAGCTGTGTCCTTGAGAGATGGCGGAATAGTAATAATTTAAGCCGGTGGCGAGATTAGTGGAGGAGGAGTGCCCAGTCACAAATCCGTGTTGATCATCCAAAAGAGTGCAATTGGTTCTCGATTTAATGAGAGATGATATTTAATTATAGAGAATTATATCCAGAAAGGAAATGAGACGTGGGTCCTTCCTAGTGGAGATTGACTAACTGCCGATTTTTGTAATAGGCGAGATTGTCATCTAGCAATTCCTGGTGTGAATTAGTACTTAGAAGGCTCGTGTTAAAGACGTCAGCAAGCAGAGAGAAAAGTTTCCAGTCAAAAGAGCAATCATACTAACGGAGCCTTCATACTAATCAAATTAATGTTTGAATCTCATGCATATTCGTTTCGTGCTTACTGGCGACTCATCAGTAGGAGCCGGTATTACGCCCTTTAACCACTATATATTTGGTAGAAGAATGTGGAATAATAGGACGGTACATTCCACATTCTTCTACCAAATATATAGTGGTTAAAGGGCGTAATACCGGCTCCTACTGATGAGTCGCCAGTAAGCACGAAACGAATGTGCATGAGGTTATACTTTCCGTTCATGCTGCCTTTGGTTTATCCTTCTGGTCACAACTGAACTAATTTGTTACTAGGTTCGCAACACCTAATACATACTAGTTACTACATAGTTAGACAAAACTCGAGACTTCACATGAAATGATTGAAAAGATTGATAGGTCACTTGCTCACAAGCAGTAAATGCTTTCAGTATGGCCCGTAGCCATATTAATTCCGGCCTGACGACCGGCGGGCTCAAGCTAGTCAACCCGGGATTGGTAGCATGAACCTTGCCGGGTCAAAAAGGGACACAGCCATCATCCCGTTTCATGTGAAGCCTCGAGTTTTGTCTAACTGCGCAGTAACTTTTTGTTAAATGTGTAGTGACGGAATGAGAGCAAGCGTTCCAGACGTGAAGGACAAGTTTCGGCTGCTGAAGGAAATTTGGCCACTGGCATCTGGGCAAATAGTGCTCATCAGCCTTGGTTGGCAGACTATCTAGGAGAAGGAAAACTCCAAATACAAACCATCACTAGGAATGGGTGGCCTAGTGTTCTTTTGCAGTCCAGATATAACCATGAAAATTCAAATAACAATGATTGTTAACACAATTTTGTGAATAGAGATATTTAAATCACCGTCCCACGATAACCGTCTTCCTAGACTTTGAGGGCGCATTTGATTCAGTGGATCGCAATGTTCAATTCCATATTGTGTCGGAAAGTGGTGTGCCCACAAAATTTGTTAATATTATACGCGCTCTCTGCACAAATACTTCTGGTCGCGTTAAGGTTTACAACGAATTAACGCATAACTTTACATCCAGCAGTGGTGTTTGTCAAGGTTGTCCACTTTTCCCATTTTTGTTTAATTTTATAATCGATGCTTTTATGAACAACACTCTCCCAAACAATCAGGATGCTGAAGTTGAAGTTCTCCCGGGCTTTAAACTAGTCGATCTTGACTATGCGGACGATGTCTTACTATTAGTCGACAATCAGGATGCTGCCCAGGCCAAATTGAATAGACTAACAGACGTTGGTCGGTCTTTAGGTGTGAAATTCGCACCCTCTAAATGTAAGATACTGTTACAGGATCACCCACCACTCACTCCAACGTTGCGACTGCAGAATGAAGATCTTGACATAGTCGACAGGTTTACATATCTTGGGAGCTCTATCAATAACGTAGGCAATATGTCCGACAAGGTGAGAATACGGATCACGAAAGCTAGAGTAGCTTTCTCGAACCTTCGTCATTTATGGAGAAACGCGAATATTTCACTTTGCCTTAAAGGTCGTGTTTACAATGCATCTGTACGCGCAGTCTTACTATACGCTAGTGAAACTTGGCCTCTTAGAGTTGATGATCTGAGACGCTTACAGGCATTCGATCATCGTTGTTTGAGAAGTATAGCACATGTTGGTTACCAACAACGAATAACTAACGTTGACATCCGTAGACGTATTTTTGGATCTGCCAATAAGAGCTCGTCGTTAGAAAGCATTTGGTCTTAAGGACTATTGTATTGCTGGCTGTGTGGATGATTATTGGATAGTCGAAGCATGTTATCACGTGTGACTAACTGTAGTTTAACAATTTTGTGCGGTTGATAATTCCAAACTCAAAAAATTGATTTGATGAATTGTTAAATATCATCGGTAGGTAATCGTCTACATTATAGGTAACTGCTTGTTTCTCAGCCCGGCAGTAGTTCGAGATAGGTATCACAGATTGGTGATACAAGACTTCTTTCTTGATTTAGGGCTGATGTTGATATCTAAGTGTATTGATCTATCGAGTGTGTAGTCCACTCATTACGATACATTTTATATTAATTAATATTATGTATAATTTGAGTTATGTAAATTGTGGAATTATTTTTGAGCTGTAATGTAAAGCATGTTTATATGAAAGTTATGCCTCAAAATAGTGTTTTTAAGTTTAAATTAATATTCAATTATCCTTACGATTATTTATATTTTCGCTGTATTTCATTTTCTCGGATCTATTACGCAACAAAGGTGGCACATAATTTTCTGTGCCTTTTTCGGTCGCTTTTTCCATTTCCATCTTTCTAATCCTTTCTAAAATTGCCCAGTTTTAACATTTTTATTTAATTAACTAATAGATGCTATTATGAACAATACTCTTCCATACGTTCAAGATGCAGGTGTCAAAATTTTACCGTGCAATAGATTAGTCGATATGCAGACGATATCATATTGTTGCTCGACAATCGTGACTCTGTTCAGGCCACCTTAAGTGGATTATCAGTTGTTGTTCCGTCTTTCGGTATGAAATTCACATTCCCTAAATTTAAGATAATTTTACATGATCAACCACCACTTACCGTAACTCTGCGACTGCAGAGTGAAGATGTGGGCATAGTTGACAGCTTTGCATACCTTGGCAGCTCCATCAGTAACTCAGACAATATGTCTGATGAGGTGAGTATGATAAACATGAACCTGGAGTAGCTATCTCCAATCGTCGTCATCTATGAAGAGTATTTCACTTTGCCTTAAAGGTTATGTTTACAATGCATATGTACGCTTACAGACATTTGTCTACCATTGTTTTAGTAGCGTATCACATGCAGGTTAGTAACAACGAATAAACAGCACTGACATCCGTAAAAGTGTTTTTGGATCGGCCAACGGGTGTTCCTCGTTAGAAAAACAAAGAGAGGTCTACCAACTCCGTTGGTTCGGTCACGTTTTGCATATGCTCTCAGTTAAATTGCCCAGCAGAACATTATTCTCACACCCAGCGCAAGATTGACGCAATAGACAAGGTTGACGGATTTTGATATTGTGGAAACAGTTAAAGGCAACTAAATACCAATTGGATAGTATGGGGCCAATTTGTCTGTCAGGATGGGGTCCAGGTGCGCGTGATATGGCATCAAATCGTGTTCAAAGGCGATCTTGTTGCAGATTTATAGTAGAATCATCTTCGTAAATTTTTTCTTATTTGAGGAAAGTTTGCTGAGGTTTTGTTGCTGAATTAGACAATAGAAACCACAGGAAACTGTACTGATGTTCTTGTCTTAAATTGATTTAGACACAATGGTGTTGTATATAGGTGTAGTTTATCCACTCAGTGTTATAAAGGTAAATATAATCATAGTATCTAGATCCTAAATTATTATTTTTTCATTATTATCACTAGAAAATTTTAAATTATTGTTTGAAAAAAATCTTTTTTTTGTCAGTGAAACATTATTTGCATTTGAAATTTGTATTGATGATGATGATGATATTGTGCATGCGTTCCATTTCACTCCTATAACTAACATTTACCTCTGGCGTGCATGAAGAAATCCACAAGCGATGACTCGATTCATTTAGTTGTTTTCATTGGTGCATATGTTTAAATTTAAGTATGCACATTAAATTTTGTGAACAAGTTTGTATATATGCTATTCTCGCCTGTCTGGTGAATGGCATTCGACGTTAGTATGAATAAAAAATATTCGGTATTTCTCTCTTGTATTATTTTTGCTTTATTTGGAGAAATGCGATAATAGAGGCATGTGAGATGCCATATCTAAATATTTAAACCATAAAAATTGACGTGAATAAACTATGCTCTTCTTGTTCTGCAACACAGGGACCAGGTAATGTATTGTTGCTTAATAACTATACCATCTATAATTCATTACGGAATTATCACAAATCGGAGGATCTGTAGTGCACGGAAAATTGCGTCTTAATACAATTTGCTATATTATCACTAGCCTTATCTTGTACGATGAGTATATTCTCTGTACTTGGTTATATTCAGCAATAAACTGAGTATTTTACTGGTGGCTATACCACAATTTGAGCTACACTATGCATTTATTTCTTAACTGCTTGTTTTGCATTTTTTAATTGTTCACAGAATGTAACGGACATGACGTATGAAGAATTGTTCGAATCCAGGATCAATACGTTAGCAGAGTGGTGCAGTCATTTACGTATGCAAGTGATAATAGTATCATCGTTCCGAGAGGCTCATCACCACCCTATATATCCAACTCCGTCCTATGACGCTTCGTGGACGCATGAATCTCCTCGATTGGTATTTTTTTATTTTTTTCTGTGTTTATATCTATCTATCATCTGTGTTCTACGCACTGATTACATTAATGGCGATGAACGAAAACGTCATTTAATAGAAGAATTTGGATTTAGGGCCTAGAGAAATGGACTGTCGGCTCCAGATTTATTATTATTAGTTGCGAAAAACGTCTGTTTAAATAAAATACACATACAATATTAGCTTCCTCATTACTAAATAACCATAAGTGGATATATCAAAGTTGGTTGTTTAAATCACGTATTATATATATATATATATATATATATATATATATATATATATATATATATAATTAAACAATCATTTATTGTGCGGGTGGTCGTAACAATGCTTTAAATCGAGTTTGCGAGTTTGAGGTAAACCCCAATCCTATTCTATTTTACCATTTGTCGACAACCTGAGTTTAATGAATTCAAAGCATCTTAAAGGGCATTTTTGAAATGTATAGAAGAGAAGGGAAGTGACGTATAAGAGATGGAATTGAAAATACATGTGTCTGCAGTAGCCTAATTTCGCTTGTCCACCATGCTCGTTTCAGCAGTGAAGGCGACAATTTTTGTTGTCCTGCACGTCGACCGGCGCAGTATAGATTCTATATATTTTGTGTTATGTATATTTTCTAAACTAATTGTAGGTCACCAAGTCCAATTAAAAAATGACTTGTATTACGATTTTTCATTCTCGGCCAACGCCTGCGAATGCTAAGTTACGCTACACTTCAGACAGGATGATCGCTGCATCTCATTGGATCCGGTTAAGTTTCAAACTGCAAATGTCGGGCTGACTAGCCATTGCTCGTTGTTGGTCAGGCCGGAAATTCATACGACTACGAGCCGTTTGTGCATATTATTTATGTTTCGGTGTAAACTTAAAATTAAATATGATAAAAAATGCAACTAGATCGGTTTCGTCCTTATGTTCAACTCATTAGTAGTAACTTAAATTGTTGCAACCTAGATGTGAAACCGGAGCTTGTGGTTTGGAATCTCGCAAGGTATCCCCTACACCACCGTAGCTGTGCATTGCATACTGGTGTTTTTCGGTTAATTCTTCAGGAGGATCCAATTTGATATCGCTTTTGACTTTAAGTTTTTCAGCTGCCCACTCCTGATCTGTTGTTAAAAGACAAATAACATGCCTCGTCTGGAAGTGATGTTAAATTTATTTTAATTACCGAATTTTATTTTATATATGCAGCCGGTATAAGTATAATACTGCGTATTACATGAAATGAAATTCATGAGTTGGATTTTCTTCGTTTTCTTTATATTTGGTATGTGTATGCGGTTCATGCTATCGTGTCGATGCATACCGTTCAGTATACGCTTGCATAAAAATTAATTTCAGGAGTACAATATTTAAACGAAATCGATCAGCTTTTCATGTATTAATTTCGTTTACTATGTTATAATGGATGGGCACTTCCTCTATGGAGATGCGTGCAGTCAGGATAAAAAGTAGCAATTGATCTGGGCTAGAATTATAATACAGATTAGTCGGTAAATCGGACAGCCTTATAATAAGATTTATTAGTTTTGGCTTTGAACGCCGTTTACGTGTACTAAATTTTATCTGAATTTGCATGTTAACTTTCTATCGGTTTTAGGCGAATTGGTACAGCAATGTGCAGTTTACAACTGATCCGAGCCTGTTGCAAATTGGTCCATATATCATAGGTGTAACGGCAACGGACGTCATAAAACACCTTGGAGCTGAAGAGATAAATGCGAAGTAAGCAGTATATATATATTCTGTTTAGCCGTATAATATGGAGTAGACTGATCAAACTATGTTATTAAATACAGTTGATTTTTCAGTATTAATAGTTCACAGTGTAGGCGAAAATAAAGTAATTCGTGATTTCGCATTAACTGGATTATTCGTAAGTAGAAGTCTGACAGTTTCATTGTTCTTATTGCTATCTTTTGGTTTACATTGCTTATATTTATAACTTTGGAAATACTGGCAGCAATAACAAATTTACTCCGATAAAGGCGAGGGATTTCGGCTGCAGTAAAGAAAAACATCTGGAAATCTCGGTTTTGTGCAATCCGTCCACGTCACTAGATTTCCTAGTTGGACTAAGTTGTTGACATTTGGCTGCAACACGAGCGTAGGCTTCGCATTAATACTTCATAAAATGACCATTTTAGATGCGCCTAACCTCAGACCGTACCAAGTGGACACTGCGCGCAATTAATGGCTCTCTGAGGCTTTTCTTTATTTTCGGCCACCAGAAGAGCATTGTACGCGTATTTGAGGTCAGCAACCGTGTTACTACAATAGTCAGTTTTTGTCGAACCACCACAAGTTGCTCCATCGTGGCATGGCTGACTCTTCTACATAATCTGGCCTCTATAATGTAGACCCTTTCGCTTCGGTCGTTGATAAGGGTTAGAGCAACTGTCCATATTCCCATGAAAAACCAAGACAAATAAGTAAAAATTATTTTAATCGAAGTTACGATCTTGATACAAACACATGTCTCATTATGTACATAAATTTTTAAGAAGGAACTAAAAATTGCATAACGTAGAAATGGCAATTAATCCAGTAATAGGTTTTTTTACTTATTTTGGAATTCACCACGTACTGTCAAGAATTTGCCGAGGTCATGAATGAATTACCTTTTCTAACTTATAAAATGCTTAGTTTATTTTGAAAAATTTATGCACATATATTGGGGCAGATTTTTATATCGAGATCACAGCATGGATTTAAATAATTGTTATCACCGCCGGCATAATCATTGCTCATTGGAACTAGTAACGGCTTTGATGATAAGATTTTATTTAAAAATGATAAAACATTTAAATACTTTTTGTTGCGGAGAGCTAATATATATGCAAGTATGTATTAGGTGTTGCGAACCTGGTAACAAATTAGTTCAGTTGTGACCAGAAGGATAAGCCAAAGGCAGCATGAACGGAAAGTATAATCTCATGCACATTCATTTCGTGCTTACTGGCGACTCATTAGTAGGAGCCGGTATTACGCCCTTTAACCACAATATATTTGTGTGGGGAATGTGGGATAATAGGACGGTAGAATCTCCTAGATGAATGTGTAAACCTGCAATTGTGAAGCTAACATCGTATAGTCTACGACGATGTGACTCCAACGCTAACTCACAACATATAATATATATACCGAGTCTGTAAAGGATACTAACACTATGGATATTTTGTCAGTAACCGTTACCAACATTATAGTATCGAAAAGATACATGATATTAACATGATGGATATCAATGTGTGCTATAGTTCACCGAAATTGAGAATTATAACTATTTCTGAACACCTGTTACTAGGTTCGCAACACCTAATACATACAAATTTTCAATTAAGGCACATCAATATGATTTTGGCATACGATCCAAAAGTCTACTTAGATAATACAACTAACATTCTATATACGCGACTCTCTCTACGCTATTCTGGCTATCTGCGGGAGGAATTAACTAAAAATACACACTATATGCATATAGTCTAAAAATCAAATATGAAAATGCAATTACACCGTTTATAGCGCTTATAGTGTGGATGGGCTAAAATGAAGCAAACAATTTATACGCGTACTATGTCGACCAAAAATGTAACTAAGTAATTTATTACGCTAATTAGCATCTGAGTTTTGTAATATCAGGAAACATATAAGCGCATACAATAATACACATATAGTACAGAGTTCAAGCGGAAACTTAACAAAGTAAATAACAATGACTATGTTGAGATCTAAGCAGTTAATTCGCTATGTATTTACACTGCTTTACATTGATTCAGCCAGGTAATCAGCTCTGTTTAGTTGTCCTAGTACAGTCACCAACACCAATTTCAATTCCTTTGCAAGAAAGGAAAAATGCCACATTATTGTCGAACGCTGGAGCCACTCGCCAAATTTACAAAATAACTATTACTATTTCCAATAAATGCAGAATTTATTGTAAAAGCTTCAAGAAATCTAAATACTTTGACATGGTTCACCATAAAGTTCTGCGCGAGCTGTGTCGACGGGCTTCTGGTGTCGATGGTGCAACTCTAGAGTGTGATAGAATGTATGAATTTTGTCCACGTCCCCTGATCGAATTCCTGCCTGGGATGACCTAGTACGCTTCTCTTGTTCTCGACGAATAATTTGATGACAATAGCCCTTATTTCTTTGATGTTACAAAGAGAATATTGATGCTATATAACTTGTCAGGTATTCTGGTCTCATTCGTCTTTTAATGGGTGCCAAAACCACACACTTGCACTCATTTGATACACATTTCTACATCTAGGTTGTGGAAATAATCTTGAGCCGATTCTGCTGAACTTGATATGTTCGGAAACAACGCAACCGATTTCTTCGTCAGATTGCCGGCCCCTGCTTGAGTAAGAAGTCTCAACATCTTTTTCATAACTTGATCGAGAAGTATCTTTAAGGCCTACAAAGTGTTTTTTTTATGTGATGATCTAAAGAGA
>JAQBSW010009127.1:0-30436 GCA_029291075.1 Eudiplozoon nipponicum | reverse complement strand
TGCAAGAAATGGCCACGTTCCTGCGCGAATCAATTTAGGTGCAAGCCGACATACTGCCGGTACGTCTAGACAAGTGGTGGAATAAACATCACTGCAGCTCACCTGCCTCAGAGCCAGGTTGCATCGCATGACGCCTGTCCGAGCCTTAGTCTCCAGCATCGTCAGCCCAAAGTAATGCCATGAATGCACGCCTCATCAGCCTGCTCGAGAGCCTCACAGTCATGCCCCATTCGGCTTGGGTCAATGTCTTCGACTACAGACGCGATCAGAGCAGGCGTGACCAGCGTCGACCACCGTCCCAAAACAGCACCAGGGGGTCGACGTCTAGAGGCTTGCCACAGTTCCAGAGCTACCGGCTGAGTGATGTACGAATCACCGCCGCTATTGCCACTCCACACGATATTGCCTCAGAAATGACTGCGCATTTCCGCGCACAGATGCGACGTTTAGTTGGGCGCGGTCACCTTCGGCAACTCATGATGATCTGTCCATGGAGGGTTCGGAAAACTGCTGGGGTCAGCCTCCTCTGCGGCAGTAGGGGCAGATCACCCTAAGATGTTTGGCCGCAGCACGTCTGATGGCTCGAAGCACGTTGCTTTTGCGGTAGAGCGCAATCAAACTATTGTCTTTACACCGACGGCTCCAGTCAAGTAATGCTTCAAATGCCAAAATGCCTGCAACGAGTTTCATCGTCTTTACTCATCCGTGACGCAGCCTCTGGCGAATTATTCCTCATAGACCCTGGTTCAGACTTCAGCTTACTCTGCCACAATTATTTTGAACCTACCCACCCAGTCAACACCAGCAACCTTACCTGCGCCAATAGTTCAAGTATAGCGACGTTTTGGGTACGAGTACACACAATCCTGTTCTCCAACTCAAAACGATGTTTCATTTATCCTTTCATCATTGCCAATACGATAAGAAACATCATTGGACGTGACTTCCTCAAACACTTCGACCTCAGTATACGTCAAAAAACACTAGAGATACGCACTGCTGACGATCAATTGTTATCATCAGCGCTCAAACACACGACTCGCGCCACATCAGTCTCGTCCATTCAGCTAATTCCTTCAGTTCCTCATGTACCAAAACTGGACGATATTCTAAAGCGAAATTAAGAGATTTTTAAACCCATCTCCTTTATGCCCGATCTTAAGAGGAAGCGTGCCATCACAGCTCATAGCATCACCTTATCGAAGCCTCTTCCTCATATTCCCAGAACACATCCATTGGCACCACACAAGCATAAGGCCACCAAGAAAGAATTCGCCATGCTTCGTCAACAAGACATCTGTACACGATCCAGCTCACCATTTGCGTCGCCTGTGGTAGTGGTACCAAAGAGTGTGCGGGGATTATCGTATTCCAGCTGACCTACACAGATCTGCGATCGGTCATGCGGTGTACTCAAAACTCGACCTAGTGAAAGCTTATTACCTAGTATCCATGAACAAAGACTCCATTTTGTATACTGCATTCAGATTCACTGGAGGTGGCACACACGAATATCATTATATGCCTTCTGGTCTCATGAACGCATCTCAAACATTTCAACGCGTTATGGACGAAATACTAGACGATCTAACTTTTTTAATTCCCTACTTAGACGACATTATGGTATTCACCAACTCAATGTCCGAACATATGCAGCATATTGATATTCTACTCGCACGTCTAGCAGAATATGGCCTCCAGCTTTATGGCAACCAATTAGTCTTTGCGCAAACATCAATTGAATTCTACGGTCATCAAATTTCCCAGAAAGGCATGACAACTCTACCTTCTAAGGTTCGTGCCATTCAAGATCTACAGCCTCCAACTAACGTTCGAGCGTTACGACGGATCTTAGGAAAATTGAACTACTATTCTCGATTCGTACCTTGCCTTGCCAAGATTCTGGCAACTCTTCACAAATATCTCGTGCCAGAAAGCTGTTTTGTCACGAAATCACAACCAATTTAGCTCAATGATGACGACATGTATGCTTACGAGGATGCCAGAAAAGGCTTTATGCAAACCGATTATGCTACATTCATCTAATCGGTCTCAACCATTTGAATTGATCACAGACGCAACCGACGTTGCCACAAGCGCAGTAATTCAACAGTCCATCAATGGCGTGCACCGACCTATCGCGTTCTTCTCGCAAAAACTACAACCTCGCGAGACGCGATATGATACATTAGGATAAAGGTTACACGCCATCTACCGGTTGATCCTACATTTTCACGCCTATCTGGATGGCCGAAAGTTGAAGGTTTACACCAACCACCTTCCTCTACTCCCAATGCTCAGAGAAAAGTAAAAGTATTTATATTCACGGCGTGTCAACTCAAAACTTACACGAATACACGAGTATGAAGTCACTCACGTTAACGAGTCAGAAAACGTAGTTGCAGAATCTCTGAGCCGTCCTGCAAAGCTCTGTGTCCCCATCCTGCGTCCTTCACCTATAATTACTCAAGAATTGCTAGCTGCATATCCAAATGACCCGCTGTTCCACGATGTCGACCTACCCCGCGACGAAGAGACGATAATTCCAACTCCAAACAGTTTTGCTGACCACGGGCTAACGCCCGACAGCTCACGAACAACAGAGCCAACTGACGCCGTCACGCCGCCGCGAGAGATAGAGAATAGAATAGAATAGAATATCTTTATTTGGATTAAAACCACACATATTCCATCAAATAATAAAATTGGAAATTGTACAATATATAATAAAAAATTATCACATCACAATAATTGTGCAATTAATATCATGTAGATAGGTATATCTCACTAGTTGTACAATACAATATATCAATATCAGAAAGTTCGACTGAAAAGAATAATATATACATCATCAAATTAGGAACAATTAAGGTATAATTCGAGTGTAACATTATGCAAAATTGAGAACCATGACTAGCAATTGATTGTATGTAATGTTAACTAATTTGAAGAAATAGTGCATAACATTTCAATTATAATAATACAAAACTTGGAAATAAAAATCTCAAGAAAATCTGTTTCCGATAATAATTATCCTTGTCTTTTATTCAACCATGAGAAAGTATTATCATAATCAAAAAAATAAAAAATATCAGCAGGATTGCAGACTTTTTCAAGTTCAGTAGATAAAGTTTTAAAAGACATCTTAGATGGAGGCATTTCTCTAAGCCCCTTGGGTAATAGGTTATAAATTTTGTAGATTTTCGAGAAAGAGAATAACTTGCTCGCTACATTCCCCACCAAAGGAGGAGATATTGCCAAATGTCCAGATCTAGTTCCAACTTCATGACTCTTTCTTATCGGAGTCATATAGGCACCAGTCCACTGGTTCAAATGGAAAACTTTTATACAATAACACATCCTCCGAAACCACAGAGATTGCAATGACACAAACTGTAATCTAGAGGCGTATATAGTGCAAGAAATAGGACTAATATGTTTCACAACCTTTCTTTGTACAGCTTCTATCTTATTAGACAAACCCTTTTTAATGGATTCCAAGTAGCGACAGCATATTCTAGTACCGGTCTAATCCATATTATATACATTTGAAGTTTTATATCATTTGATAAGATATTTCGATTTATTAGTGCCCATCTTTTCTTGGCACTGCCTACTATACTTTCAATATGTCTCTCAGCAGAAGCTGTACATTGAATAGTTATGCCTAAATCCTTAATTTCTTGCATAAGTTTAATCTCAAACACATCATTAATAACAGCATCATGAAAATAAACATAATGAAAGTTTGTTCTGTTCCCTATTTTTAAAGCTTTCGTCTTTTTTATTGTTTATTCTTAGCCCTAGTTTAATCAAATATTTACTCAAATCATACAAATCTAATGTCACATTATTTTTGGAGAATTTGACATTCTTTGGATCAATTGGGAAGATTATTTTTAAATCATCAGCGAATTTGCAAACTCGACCGTTAAGGATCTTAGTTTCCAAATTTGCAAATACAATTTTAAATAAAATTGGCCCCAAGCTTGATCCCTGTGGAACTCCACTCGTTACTCGTTTCGATTTTGATATCAAATCGTTTACTTGAATACTCATTCGTCGATTATATATATAGTATTTAAGTAATCTAAAAATATTCGGATCAATATTCAACAAACTAATCGCATTCAAAATAGCATCAAAAGATATAGAGTCAATAGCTTTTGAGATATCTATAAATACAATTAATGCATCTAACTTATTCTCGTCTAATGTGATTACATGTTTCCACATGGAAAGCATATTAGTAGTTGTCGATCTACCTTTCGTAAAGCCATGTTGACATAAGAATCAGCCGGAACATACGTTCTAAATGATCTAGTATCAATCGTTCTATTATCTTCAAAAACGAAGGGATAATAGAGAATAATCTATAATCACTGGCGCACGTTGGCTTACTAACTTTTGGCAACGGCTTTGCTACTCTCGTTAATATATCTATTGGTAATTTCCCATTCTTCAAAATTCTATTTATAAAGTTGCAGAGCACATTCCTAAATGTTAAGGGTAATTGAATCAGATTATCAATCGAAATACCAAGGTGATCTTTTTGTTTTTTTGATTTGATTTTTAACATCAATTTTATCAATTCATCACTGTCAATAACAAGTCCTGATTCCTGGTCTCCCAAAGGATCAGGTATTTCCATAAGATTTCTTTCATTCTGTGGATTACATATCAAATTGCCAAAAACATCATCCAATTCACAGAGAAATTCGTGCTCAGTTTTATCCACAGGTAATATAAGCTTTAACTTTTCCTTATATTTACTATAATCTGTGAGGAGTTTGTATCCTAGTCTAGGATTACTCTTCATTTTGGCCAAAATAATTCGTTCTGATCTTTGCCGAATTATCAGCAGTGATGAATTAATTTCGTTATCAATGAGATCTAACCTCATTTGTTTAATACTATTGATAAGACTACACTTTATTATATTATCTCGTTTAATTCTTAGTTTACACAATTTCCTATTAATTCGTTTCGGTATAATGTCCGTAAACCAGAGTCAGTGACAGCAGAGCCAACATCATTGTTTACTTGTCACGTCAGAGCCATAACAAATCTCGTCTGGTTAGCCTCCTTTACCGTGTACTAATTTTCATTGTTGGAAGGGGGGATTATGTAACGCGCGGCTCCGCGTTACAAACCAACGAGTCTCAATTTCGAAAGATCCGGTTCAGCTTATTGTCACATTTGCTAATTCTGATTTTAGGCAATCTTCTAACTGTGGCTTCAGAAACAATCTCTGTTAGTTTCAAGCAGTTTTAGTTGAGATTTCTTGAACTGAAATTTTATTTGTAATTAGTGGGGCTTTGTTTAAAACAGCGCACATCTGCGCGTATCAAGCCGGTAGCATGCAGTGGATTACTGTGTTTTAGCTGTCAAAGCGAGAATTTATTTTTTGTGTTCTTCATCAATTATCCGTGACTAGTAACTATACTGCTTTGTCATTTTGGATTTATTTATTGTGATTAATGACTGAATGCTTTGTACCTAGATATTAACTTTGCGTTAATATTTTATTTTGTTGCCGTTTAGTCAATTTTGACTAACATTGAATTTTAATTTTCTTTGTAACATTGTTCAAAATACACGTATGATACTTTAACTTAGCCTTCTCCCATCACGACACTGGGAAAAAGTGAGACTGATTATAAGCACGTCACACGAACCAGATTACTTTCGAATATCATAGCATCGTTAAATAAACCGCTACCCCGCAACACATCATACACTTTCTCTCTTTGCCTCTCTCTCTTACGTAAATCTTGCTAATAATTTGTCTAAAATTTTATTTCTGTTGTTATTTATATTTTTTATGGCTGGATATGATGGTAATGATGATGATGATGATGATGATGATGAACTAGAAAAAATCTACAATCCTACTGATCTTTTTATTTTGATAATTATAATACTTTCTTGTGATTGAACAAAAAACAAATATAATTGTGTTCAGCAGCATACCTTATTAAAATTTTTATCTCCACATTCTGTATTATTAAATTGAAATGTTATGCATTATATCATCATTTTAGCCAACACTACAAATAATCAGTTGATAATCATGGTTCGCATTTTTGCATAATGTTACACTAGAACCATACCTTAATTTTTCCAATTATTAGGTCTGTGAATTTTGATGATGAGTCTATAATTATTTATATAATCAATTATTGTACAAATACAATTAATTAAAAAGACCGTTGTTCCTTTATCATAATAATAGTATCAAAATTTATATGACGTATGCAGTGATATTACTACTGAATTCTCTGATAGTGATATAGCGTACATCATAACTAGCGAGATTTACTTATCTATATGAGACTAATTGCACATATTTATGTGATGTGGTATCTTATTTATATTGTACATTTTACAATATTGTTATCTATTTTATGAAACATGTGTGGTTTGAATCCAAATAAAAATATTCCATTCTATTCTATATCGATCAAGTCCTGAGTGTGTGGATTTACTGGAGTAAAATGTGGTCAGAAATTTTTGAAATTCTTAATTTTGTGAATTTTAGATGCATTGCAATCCGTTGAAATGTTTCCAGATACTGATTCGGCAACCATAGTGCTGCTACCATGTGACAATTTGGGAACGATAGTGTTGGTTAAAGGTACTGATACAATAGCCATAGTGTTAGTATCCTTTACACGCTTGGTATATATACATATATTATAATCGCATTGTCCAAGACTTTAAATGAAGTCAGCTTCACAACTGCAGGTTTACACATTCGTATAGGAAATTGTGCCGACCTATTTTCCCACCTTTGCCAACAAAATATATTGCTGGTTAAGATAGTAATATCGGCTCATACAGATAAGCACGAAACGAACGTATACGAGATTATACATTCCGTTCATGCTGTCATTGGTTTATCCTCTAGGTCATAATTAAACTAATATTGATTTCCATATATATTCAATGCGGATTGATCCTCGCTAGTCAGTTTGCCGTCGTGCTCTGATGAGAATCATAGAAGATCGAAACGCGTCACTGCGTGCGACTGGCGGTAATTTTGCTATGTTGTTCGAAGACTGATTAAATACAATGGGATTGGTGCTTACTTCAAGTTCGCAAACTTGATTTAAAGAATTATTACCACCACCCGCGCAATCAATTATTGTTTAATAGAGAGGATAATGAAGGAGATGTTACTGAGATTTAAAGTTAATATAATAAATGGAAAAAAAGAAGGAAACAGAACTAGAAAAGCGCAATATCAAAACATTTTTAAGGCAATCCCTTACTGTAGGCAATAAACTGCGTAATCAAAAAGAAAGAATAGAACCCCTCAATCCATCAGAAGTATATGCGATACTTTGCAAAGATTGCAAGCTCAGGTATATGGGTGAAACCATGCGCCCGATAAAGGTTCGTAGAGGGGAACACAAAACGGCTTGCAAATACGGACACATTCAAAAATCAGACCTAGCTAGGCATTCAAGGGAAACAGATGGTGAATTAGACTGGAATGGATGCAAACACATTGCTTTATGTAACCGCAACAGATTAATTAGACTGATTAGAGAGTCAATTGTAATAAAATCAGGAAATGATATAATGAATGTAACATAGGTAGAAAAATCATTTGGCCCAATATTTAATGAAGCTTTATCTAGGGTCCGAAAACGTGAAGCGTATGAACTGGTGTTAATCGTAAAGCTGAATAAGAGACCCCGTTTATTGAAAACTGATTGTGAATGAGAGAACGATGTAAATTCCTATTTCCTTATATCCTTATCTTAATCAAAAACACGACTTAGAAGATTGTAAACAAATTTATCAATGGATATGAGATATGACGTGCTTATATATGAATAAATACATAAGCTGATAAATTTACTATACATGTCGTGATGTTATAGAATGTTGACATTTATAAATCCCACACAGTTACTTATATTAATATATATGTTTTAATACATATTTATATGTATTGTATATATTTATATACAGTGTGATTAGTGTGGAGGTTAATTTAATTATTGGACGCCAATTAACTCCTCATATAAAAACAAATAAATTTTTATTTTTGGACATTTTATGTTATCGCTGGTTTTGTAAAATAATATTGTATTTTTTGAAAAAATACTGTAAATTTTTTTGGACGTTCTTTTGTTCATATTGTCGAAGTTTTTGACTTGTCCTGTCAAAGGTAAAAGGAGAGTTTTGTCCGAGTTGCTGAAGCGTACAAGCGGAACACTGCGTGGTTCCATCTACGATATCTTTGCTAATAAATTATTGTAATATAGTCAACTATTGTTCCTTTTAATAATCAGCGAAAAAGAATAACAACTTTGCTTGGGGTAATTCACATGGATATTTGTTTTAAGGTTAATCCTCGTCTGGTTCTGTAAACCGTGAATATCAGCGTCTCCTGGTAAGCTTAATTAATATGAAATAGTAAATTGTAAAGTAATTTTAATAATAATATGGCTGGTTTATTAGTACTTGAGGACACAGAGAAGTTAGTGTGACTTAAGTGATTGTAGTTTACAAGATAGTTCAGGTGAACTTAAGTGTTCCAAATCAGATGATCATTCCAGTATATGGATATTCCGCCTGGGATCCTGGTATCCCTCATGGTAGTGACCAAAGGGCCACAAAAAATGGCGACCCACGCAAGGATCCTCTATGTGGAAAGATATGATGTAGATGATCGTTTTTGTCGTAATTCTATGGACAGCAATGTTAAGCTTAATATGTACAGACCAGACAACCATTCTGAATGGGTCAACGAAGCAAAATTTTATTTTAAACTAAAAAGGATGACCGACCCTATAGAAAGGTTCGCCTCGGCCTTGTGGGGCTTACCTGAGCCGTTAAAAAAGAATCTATATAGATTCAGGAATTTTCTTACTGAGAACGAACCAGAAAATGAATTTTAGCTTCTAGTCGAGGAACTCCATGGACGATATCAACCCGAGAGATTTGAACGGATGACTGGCTTGTTACGTCAGGAAAAGATGGGAAATCTATTTCAATCTTAATTTTTTGACAGACTTATTTCAAAATCCATCGGGCTTGATATATCTGACGAAGTTATAAACAGTATATTTGTTGCAGAATTGCCTGCCAGTCTAAGAGCCACCTTGGATGTCTATGATACATTGGAACTAGAGTGGCCAAAGAAGCTCAAAGGGTTGGACAAAGTGTATTGTTAGAAGGAACCTAAGGTGTATGCAGTAACCGCAGATTCACGCCTGGAGCAGCAACTCAGACATCTCTCAGAGAGACTCCTGACCGTAGAGAATGAATTAAGTACCCTCCGCAGGGATGTGGGTTGGATAAAAAACAATAAGGAAAGTTCCAACAGAGGTAGGGTAAATTCTCGGAGTCAAAATTCAAATTTCAAGCATCTTAGAGGCGAATCGCGTGAGTGTGTACAAAGACCACGCGAGTGGTGCATATCGCATCGTAAATACGCAGAGTTTGGAAAATGTCAGGAGGGGGATGCACGTTTCCAAAGTTGGGTGGTCCCCGATGGAAAGAAGTAGTCTTCCTGTAGCCTGGTCTAAGCTGCCGGAAAACTAATGGAGCCCCCGCTAATAGGAGCCTTATGGGGGGGTTGCGCATGCAAGGCTCCAAGGTATGCATATTCGAGGCATACTAAAATCATCGAAGTTAGGTTCGGAAGCTTCGATGGAAGAAACGCGCGGTAATACAGTCCGTAAATCTGTTAGATTTCGGCTGGCAGGTAATCTTAAAGAGGTTGCTGGTTATAGCAAAAATAAGTTTTCTATAACAGACGAACTTAGTGAGTTAAACTTCTTAATAAACACGGGTGCAGAGGTGAGCATAGTTCGATCTGATGTGGTGGAAATTGATAGCCCCACATTCGATTACCAACTATGGGCTGCTAATGGAAGTCCAATTGAGGTTAAGGGAGTTAAAGAATTGTCAGTGACATTGGGGCAGAAATCTCCATTTACGTGGAATTTCCTGGTCGTTGATATAAAGGATAACATCATTGGGATGGACTTTTTGATCCATTTTAATCTCGCTTTAGATCCCAAATCTAGGACCATTGGACAAGGCACTGGGATAGTGACTTATGCTGAGACTGGGACATCAGTAGTTAGGTCAGTGAGACTACCCAGACCCATCGTCGCCGATGACTTTGTGGATGTCATCGAGAAACACCTAGCCGTGTTTCTGCCATTCAATGCTTAACGCAAGGGTTTAAAGACAGGCATAGAGCACTAAATCGAGTTTGTGGAACCACTACCTTGTTCGCCGAAGTTTCAACCGTTAACACAACATAAGCAGCCGGTTGCTATTGGAGAATTTAAGGAGTTGAGGGAAGGAAAAATTTGTAGGCTTTTAAATTCCAACTTTGCATCTCCAATAGTGGTTGTTCCCAAACCTGAACCAGTTCAATGGAGGGCTTGTGGTAACTATCGTCTATTGAACTCGGTAACGAAAGGTGATTCGTATCCCCTACCGAGCCAGAGTACTTTGCTCAGTGATATAATGGGGTATGAAGTATATACAACGTTTGATATGCAGAAGGCGTACTATCAAGTACCTATGAAGGCAGAATCTATACCGCTTACAGCAGTGCGATTCCCTGGTGGAGGATCGCATGAATTCTTATGTATGCCTTTTGGGTTGAAGAATGCAAGTCAGACATTCCAGCGTCTTACAGAGGAAGTTCTTCAAGACTGTTCATTTGCTAGAGTGTATATAGATGACATCATTATATATAGTCAATCTAGGGAGGAACACCTGGAGCATTTGGACATCGTTTTGTCTAAGCTGGAACATTATGGATTGGTAGTGAAACCAGAAAAGAGTATGATTGGTTGCTCTACCGTAAAATATCTTGGACACACCGTTTCCAAGGATGGAATCAAGCCCTTGGAAGACAAGGTACAAGCAATCAAGGATGTGCCAGAGCCTAGAACTGTACGCCAGTTGCGTAGATTTTTGGGTATGATTAGCTACTATCGTCGGTTCATACCAGGTTTACCTGGAATTCTGGGGTCGCTAACTCGACATTTAGTTCGCGAACGAAGCACAATCAAGAAGTCCTGGCCTATTAATTTTAGCCAAGACGAAAAGGAAAAAATCCAGAGGGCCAAAGATCTGTTAAGCCAAATAACCACATTAGCACCTGTGGATTGGACTAAGCCGTTGGAGCTGGTCACAGATGCTTCTGATGTAGCCATAGGAGCAGTGTTACATCAACGGGAAAATGGTATAGTCAAGCTGATTGGATTCAATAGTCGGAAACTCCAAGATCGCGAGAAGCGGTATGATACGCTTGGAAAGGAGTTACTAGCAGTTTATTCTGCAGTGTTGCATTTTGAGCACTACCTAGACGGACATCAGTTTATGATATTAACTGATCATAAACCGTTGTTAAGTATCCTTGGGAAAGCGAATAGGCTAAATTATTCTCGGCGGGTGAATTCACAAATAACCCGACTCGCAGAATTTGATTTACCATTAGTCATATCTCAGGAAAAGATAATGTGGTGGCAGACACTCTCAGTAGACCAGACGTATCAGATGAAGATATGGTTCGTTCAGAGTCACTCGTATGCTCTATTGTATCTTCTAATGATTTTGTCCAGCAATTGATGGAAGCACAAGGTTTTGATCCTTTAGTAGCTGTATTGGAAAAGAATCCTACATATACACGCAGGAAGATTGGAGATAAGTGGTTATTATGTGAAATCTCCAGGAGCCAACCTAGACCTTATGTACCGTTAGAATTAATGTATAAGGTAATTCAACAGCTACATGAATTCAGTCATCCTTCCATTAAGGCAACTATCAGGATGGTCACTGATAGATATGTATGGCCAAAGAAGTCGAAAGACAAAAGAGCCTGGATAAGGGCATGTGCCCGGTGTCAAACTTGTAAAGTTTGGCGTCATACCAAAACTGAAATTAAAACGATTGGTATACCAGCGGGTCGTTTCATGCATGTTCATATTGATATAGTAGAAATGCCAGAAATTTCTAGCCCAAAAGTGTTTACTCACGATGGTTGATCATTTCAGTCGTCAGTTTGAGGTAGCAATCCTGAAAGACATGACAGCTCAAGAAGTCATACATAGGTTCTTGCATAATTGGTTGTCGCGATATCGTGTACCGATAAGGGTAAATACTGATTGTGATAGTCAGTTTATGTCTGAACTGTTTATCAGATCATTGAATACAATGGGGATAGAAGTAAGACACACATGTGCTTATAATCGCAGAGCTAATGGTATGGTTGAGAGACTGCACAGAGAGCTGAAGGCTGCATTACGCTGCACCGGTGGATCCAGTTGGATACATGATTTGCCCATAGTTTTGTTGACAATGCGAAACAGATACAGAGCACATTTAGGAACATCCATAGCAGAACTTGTTTATGGAGAGCCATTGAGGTTACATGGAGATCTTCTAATAGAAGCTCCAAGTTGTCTCGATTGGGCCTCTGGTTCAGTAGACCGGTTTGTTGGAGCATTAAGTGATAAAATAAGTCGTTTGGCTCCAACCAAAACTAGAAGTCCAAAATCTAAATGCTATGTATCTTCAGATTTAGAGCTGGCATCTCATGTATATATAACTAACGAGAACAGACAGAATTGTCTGACTCCGTTCTATAAGGGGCCATTTAAAGTCAATCATATTACAGAGAAAAATGCATTTATAGAAGTAAATGGCACAGTAGAATGTGTAACACTGGATCCCTGCATTCCACAGTTTATATGGACGGAAGAGGAGACTGAGAAACAGTATCCATCGAAGTATCCATAAGCTGAGGCGAAATGTGACTCGGAAATGTGTGAGAAAAAGGAAGAGTCAAACAAATATGGAAAAGAAGCAAAGATTAAAATCAAGAATAAAGACAATACAATATGAACATGAAATCTACTGAAGTACCAGCACAACTTGTTTAAAATTGTTCTGGAAGAGTCATCAAGAAACCGAAGAATGAAGACTACATCATGTATGGTTAATCATCTTAAACATGAGGGAGTATGTAGAGGTTAAATTAATTATTGGACACCAATTAACCTCTCATATAAAAATAAATAAATTTTTATTTTTGGACATTTGATGTTATCGCTGGTTTCGTAAAACAATATTGTAATTTTTGAAAAATATTGTAATTTTTTTTGGAAGTTCTTTTGTTCATATTGTCGAAGTTTTTGACTTGTCTTGTCGAAGGTGAAAAGAGAGTTTTTTCTGAGTTTCTGAAGCGCACAAGCGAAACACTGCGCGGTTCCATCTACGATATCTTTGCTAATAAATTATTGTAGAAAAGTCAACTATTGTTCTTTTTAATAATCAGCGAAAAGAACAACAAATTTGCTTCAGGTAATTGACGTGGATATTTGTTTTAGGGTTATCCTCGTCTGGTTCTGTAAACCGTGAATATCAGCGTATCCTGGTAAGCTTATTTAATATAAAATATTAAATTGCAAGTAATTTAATAATATTATGGCTGGTTTATTAAATCTTGAGGATACAGAGCAGTTAGCAAGTGGTCTTAAGGATTGTAGTTTAAAAGATATTTCAGAGGAATTTAAGTGTTCCAAATCAGATGATCATTCCGAATATATGGATTTTCGGGGCCTGGCATCCCAGAGGCTCTCTTATGGTAGAAAACGTTAGAAATAAAACTGTGGAATAAGAAACGTATAATGCATTTGAGTATTTAATTGCTGAAATCTAACAGAGATATCAGCCTGGAAGATCGGCACAAATGTGCGAATTATTACGCTTAGAAAAAATGGGCGTCAACTACCATCAGAGTTTTATGAACGCCTTTGTACGAAAGCTTCCAGATTGAATATATCTAGAGATGTGGTGAATTCTATTTTTACAGCTGAGCTACCATCCAGGCTTAGAGCCACATTAGTGGTATTTGAAACAATGAAGTTTGATTGGCTAAGTATATTCAGAGGGCTAGATGGGGTGTATAAACAGCAGGAACCACAGGTACATGCTGTAATGGCAGATTCTGTTATGGTGCAGCCAGGCAGGGTAAATACCGAAACCATCCTGACGCTAAAAGAAAGTGTGTGTTACTTATGTCGATAAGTTGCTGGCATACATCGAAAAATGGATGAATTGTTGAGAGCTATTTTGAAATTCAGAGTCAGGATAGAAATACTAGACGTCGAGGGAGTCAATCGCGTCAACGATTCGAAGGGCTGCGTGGATGGTGTAAGGCACATTGTGAATATGGACAAAGTGCAAAGTGACAAGGAGATAATTTCATATGCCCGCGTTTAGGTGGACTCAAATGGAAAGGAAGCATTAAACCGGTAGAGAGGAATTCATCACCGGGAAAAGGATAAAAACCCCCGCTACTAGGAGCCGTAGGGGGTTTTCATCGCAAAGGCTCGCAGACATGCATTTAAAAGATGTACTGAAGGCGAAAGCAAAAGATGCGACAAGATCTAATAGCACCAAAATAGAAGGCAAGAGGGCTAGATTCTTCTTAAGCGGAGATTTGGAAAACATTGCCGGATTATCCAGTAATAAATTCATTATAAGAGATGAATTAACTGGACTGCAGTTTCTTGTTGACACTGGTCTTGAAGTAAGTATGGTTAGGTCAGGTGTGGTGGAAGCAAATTTCCCTGCATTTGATTATCAAATATGGGCCGCAAATTGTAGTCCGTTAGAAGTATGGGTAGCCTTAGGCCACAAATCGTCTTTTACGTGGAACTTTCTTGTAGTGGGTGTCAAGGACCATATCATTGAGATGGAATTCTTGACGCACTTTAAATGGACTCTAGATTACAAAACTAGGACAATCGCAGAAGGCGTAAGGGTGTTAACACACACAGAGTCTAACAGTTCGGCTGTTAGAACAGTCCTTTTAACTCGTCCCACGGTCGCACATGACTTTGCCGACATCATCGAGAAACACCTCGCAGTGTTTCAACCTATCAGTACCAAAAGAATAGAATTGAAGACAGGAGTAGTACACCAAATAGAATTAGTGGATCCGTTGCCTTGTTCACGAAAGGCCCAACTATTAGCACAACACAAGCAACAAGTTGCTGTGTTTGAATTTCACCATATGCGTAAAGAGGGGATTTGTAGAAGGTCAAATTCCAATTTTTCTTCCACAATAGTGGTAGTTTCCAAACCAGAACTGGGACAATGGAGGGTTTGTGGAAATTATCGTCTATTGAAATCAGTGTGAAAGGGTGATTTTTATCCTTTCCCTAACCAGAGTACTCTGCTCAGAGACATAATGGGATATGAGGTTTATTCAACTTTAGATCTCCAGAAAGCGTATTATCAGGTACCAATGGAGGAAAGTTCGATACCACTCACCGCAGTGAGATTTCCAGGAGGGGGATCGCATGAATTTCTTCGAATGCCTTTTGGTTTGAAAAACGCTAGTCAGACATTCCAGCGTTTGGCTGAAGAAATCCTTCAGAATTGTCCATTTGCGAGAGTATATATAGACGACATAATAATTTTTAGTCGCTCAAGAGACGAACATCGCACGCATTTGGAAACGGTTTTGGCCAGGCTAGAACAATATGGATTAGTGGTCAAACCTAATAAGAGTAATATTGGTTGCTCTTCAGTTAAATACCTTGGTCATATACCTTCCAAAGACGGAATTAAGCCTTTGGAAGATAAGGTCCAAGCCATTAAGGACGTAACTGAACCCAGAACCGTACGCCAGTTGCGAAGGTTCTTGGGCATGATCAGCTATTATCATCGATTCATTCCAGGTCTAGCCGGAATTCTAGGATCGTTAACACGCCATCTCACACGTGAAAAGAGCACGACCAAGAAGTCTTGCCTATCAACTTGTGTCAGGATGACCGAGAAAAATTCCGGAGGGCCAAGAAAATGCGAAGTGATATAACCACATTAGCACCTGTAGATTAGGAGAAGCCATTCGTGCTAATCACAGATGCCTCAGATGTTGCAATAGGGGCAGTGTTTCAGCAAAGAGACAAGGATAAAGTAAGACCGATTGGGATTTATAGCAAAAAGCTTAATAATCGAGAAAAAATATGATACTTTTGATAGTACTTCTTGTTGTGTATGTGTATAGTTCAAATTATTAACATATCATAAGCCATTGATCAGTATACTTGGTAAAACAGCGAGGCTTAATTACTCTCTCAGGGTGAAATCCAAAATTACCCGGTTAGCAGATTTTGATTTCACCGTGTCTCATGTTAATGGTAAAGGGAATGTGGTAGTCGATGCACTTAGCAGACCGAATGAAGCAGATGCCGAGCTGATACATCAAGGTCCATTTAAGAATTTAGATGATTCTCCAAACAATTTAGTCAATCAAATCTAGAAAGCACAAGTATTGGATCCCTTTACGTTAATTTCGTCCCAGAGATCAGGATATGTTTGCAAGCTTCTGAGTGGCAAGTTGTTGTTATGCGAAACGTCCAGAAATCAACCACCACCATATGTGGCGTTAGAGTTACGTGTCAAAATTATTCAAAAGTTACACGATATGGAACATCCTTCCATAAAAGTCATTTGTTAACGACAGATGCGTATGGTCGCAAATGTCCAAAGGCATACATATATGGGTAAGATCCTGTGCCAAGTGTCAAACTTGTAAGGTGTTGAGACATACCAGAACCAAGATACAAAATATTGGGATACCAACTGGACGGTTCAGACATGTACACATAGAACTTGTCGAAATACCTGAAGTCAACGGTCAAAAATATTTGCTAGCAATGGTAAATCGTTTAGTCGCCAACTCGAAGTAGTGATTTTGAAAGATATAACAGCGCAAGCAGTCTTGTTCGCGTTCCTACATAATTGGATATCACGTTATGGTGTTCCGGAAAGAGTCACTAGTGATTGCGGTAGTGAATTTATGTCAGAGATTTCCATAAGATTTCTTAATATCATAGGAATAAATGTATTGCATTGTAGCGCATACAATCCACGGGCGAATGGGATGGTAGAAAGGCTGCATCGTGCACTAAAAGCTGCATTAAGGTGTACTTGTGGAAGAAGCTGGATACACGATCTTCCTTTAGTATTACTTGCCATGCGCAACAGATATAGGGCACATTTGTATATGGAAAACCATTAAGTTTACTTAGCTCGGATCCAGACTATAAAAGTAAAAACCAAGTGCGATGTGTCCTTTGAACTCAGATCGGCTTTGAATGTTTATGTAACTAATTAAAATAGGAAGAACTGCCTGACACCATTTTACAAATGACAATATAAGGTCAAGAGGATGACTGATAAAAATGTCGTCATAGAGGTAAATGGCATTGAGGATTGTGTTACTTTGTACCGTTGCATTCCCAAGTTTATCTGGATTGATAATTGAACTGAATTACCTGATGAGTTGGACGAATCTGATGTGAGTAATCCAATCACACAGACACATAATTAATAGCAGCAACTTTCACAAGACGCGTTGTTGAACACATTGACATCATGTTCTACCGAGTTACAAGATCATAACGTTCTGTCAACGTCAGGCGAATTAGCAGTGCCAGTGACAATTCAACAGGGCGAGATGTCGACGTCAGGGTCGCCATTATGCACAACTGGTTCAGGACGAGTAAAACGTCAGCTGAACAACAATGATTACGTCTATTATTAGCCGTCTTTTTAAGAAGGTGGTATATGTAGAGAAAGATATTTCCCCAACAAAATTAAAGTGACATTTATTGATAAATTTAAACCACCGTGGCTGATTGAAACGAAAATTATTTAAAAAGAAATTATTCGTTTATTTTCTAAAACATTCTTTTTTTAAATGCTTGACAGTATATATACTTTTAAATTGTGCGTAAAATTTAGTTTTGGCAATCTGTGCATGACTGGTCTGACTGTGTTTGGCAAGCTGCATTTATTCTTATCTCTACTTTACGGTTCAAAGATTCTCGATTTTCGCACTATATACCAGCTACAATTTTGTATTTTGAATCGTACATATTGGGACGATCTGGAACAGGTAATTTAATAATTCTGTTTTTGGCGTATTATTTCTATCCAGATTATTTGATCAGGTGTATTGCGATGTAAGAAGTACACAGTCAGTTGCCTAACACAAAATTATTACAAAAATTATATTTAATTTCGATTAACATGGAAGCTAATCTTAAGCTTGAGGACACAATCAAGTTAGCTCAAGATATATCAGGCATTAACTTAATAGATGTGAACGAGAATTCTAGCTTATCAGACTCAAATGGATATATTAAGACTGAAAACGACTTGGCATCTATGGGGTTCTCATTTACTAATAGGTATGGAGCCCCTGCAATACTATAGCAAAATTATAAAATTCTATAACGAAGATTTTAAACAGAATTATTTCGAAAGTCGAAGCTAAGCATGAAATCGACATACAGCACAAAATTACATCTACTACAGAATTTAAACTTGCAAAGCCAGTAGGTTCAACGCAACCAATATTATATGGGTTGCCTAAGGTTTAAAAAATTTATAATAATTTGAGACTTCCTCTTTTCAAAACCATTTTATCTATGGTAACTTCTCCGCAGCATGGGGCGGCCAGATTATTATGCCGAATTATAAAACCTATTATGAAAGGAAGAATGTAGTACGTGGTACAAGATAGCTTTCAATTTGTGGAAAAATGTCACGACTTGAATTTAAAAGAGAAGAAAATATAATCCCTCGATATAAAGTCCGTCTTTACTAGTATTTCAATAAATAAAACTATAAATATCCTGTGTGAATATCTGCGGATATACGTATAGAAGTGGATTACATATAAGAATTACTTTTATTATGTACATCCACCGTACAATTCGTATTCCAAGGAGTTTTTTACAAATAAATTAACGGCATAGGTATGGGTAGTCATCTTGGACCATTATTGGCAGACATATATATGCATCATTTAGAAACAACTGGATTAAAACTATTTATCAATGGAGCTCATACTTACGTTCGCTACGTTGAAAATACTTTCATGCTCGTTGAAAAGGATGAAGATACAAATGTACTGCTACATCACATAAGGTAGACCAAGCAATCAAGTTTATAACAGAAGAAGATCAAGACGGATATTTGTCTTTTCTAGATGTATAATTAACGAGAGATGAAGAAGGTACCATCTGAAGGTCAGTGCACAAGAAATCAAGTCGGACTGGGCAGTATATCCATTATTTCAGTAGTGTGCCTAGGGCGTACAAAAGGAACCTGATAATCAATTTGGGCACACGAATACGCAAGATTTGTTCACCAAACAACATTGAATTAGAGCCAAATTTATTTCGCGAAGCGTTGAGAAATAATGGCTATCCGGACTGATTCATCGAATATAGATTGAAGCATCGCAACAAAATCAAGACAAATTTGGAGGGAAAAAATACCCCAGAGAGTAATGCTTAGTGTTCCCTTTGGAGATGATTATCCAGTTGATATCTTCAAAAGAAAAGTAGTTCGAGCGACTAAAGCACAATTTACATCAATACAGGTGAGAGTGGTATTCAACACAACAAAACTGATGCGCGCAAATGAAAAAGATAGCCTCTCTGTGACGTCAACGCCTTTGTTTGTATACAAATTTTAAATGAACCTGCAACGCTTAGTACACCAGCAGATCAAAAAAGAGTCTTGAAACTAGAATATATCAGCATCTCTCTCAAAAATTATCGAAGAAGTGTGCAGCTCCTATACAAAACCCAGCAATTTGCAAACATCTATTACTCACAGGTCATGCTGTTAGTAGTAAAAAATTTTCACTTCTGTGCAAAGAAAAAACAGCAAAAATGAAGCTATTGCATTTAATAATCTGACCCCTTCTTAAACGTGCAGAAACTAATTCAAAAGGAAATTAAATTGGACTGGAACAAAGATATAACTAACAGGCCTTCAAAAATAGCTTTTATTGCGCACAATACGACACACCCGTCAATTACGGACGCACTCAAATTGAAAGCAATGACACACCACATGACATTAAGCAAAAGGAGTGGTTTAAATTGCGCAAAACAAAGACAGACATAGCTATTAGGGGATTGGTTACGACAAATGTACAGTTGGGATTGGATGAACGAATATATTAACGAATCTAGAATAATGGCTGTAGATACTGTTAGAATTAAGAATTATTAATAAATGTTATTCCATGAAGTACGTTGTTGTGTTCTCATATTTTAAACAAATAGTGAAACTTGTGTAACTGTTGAGGCCCCTAACCTATCCGTGTCTGTAAGCCCCATAGATGCCAGTTCGCTGGAAGTCCTAAAATTCACAGTAGAATCTGATATGCTTATATTATTGCTAGGGTCATTTAAGTTCAAGTCCGCTATGTCCTGCCCTAACTTTCATGTGCCCTCATACTTAATATCGGTACTCATGATCAAAAGTTTCAATAATTAAATTGACACTTACAATGGCAATCGAAAGGTGAGAGTCGGACAGCTGCTATGCCAGCAATAACCTGTTTTGATGTGTACGTGACCCACAAATAAAACAATTATACCTGTTCCAAGGCTCCTCCTCAGTGCTAAATTATATCAGAACACAAGGCAAGGATTGAAAGATGTTTATTGTACAATGTTGTAATCGTTTATTATGGAAAGAAATATTAAAATGCAGCAGACTAAAATTCAACACCAGGTTTGAAGCAAGATACTCAAAAACTGAAAATAGCGCACAATTTAAAAAATCAAGTCTTTAAACAAAGAATGTTCTGGAAAATAAAAAGAAAAAATTCTTTTTAAATAAAGTTGTTACAATCAGCTATGGTGGTTTAAATTTATCATTCAAGGTCATTTTATATAAGGCGGAGGATTCAACATCCTCTACACACACCACCTTCTCAAAAAAAGAGAGGAACGACTAATAGTAGATGTAATCATCGTTCTTCGGCTGACGTAGTATTCTTCTAGATCGTTTTGTGCATACTGGCGCACCTGACGTCGTCATCTCGCCCGATATAACATTCGCTGGTTCTTCAATATCATCTGGTGTCGACAAATAATTTTCATGCTGTGATTCAGTAGAATAAGATTTTGATATGTTAGACAACGGTTTTTCCAATTGCTGCATATCATTATGTGTCTGCAAGATGGGATTGCACACCTCAGATTCGCCCATGGAACGGTCATTCGACGCATCTTTTAATTCGGTCACACCGTCAATCCAGATAAACTGGGGAATACAGCGATCCAACGTAACACAATCCTCAATGCCATTTATTTCTATGATGACATTCTTATCAGTCATCTTCTTGACCTTGTAAGGTCCTTTGTAAAATGGTGTTAGGCAGTTCTTCCTATTCTCATTAGTTATATATACATGCGAAGCCGATTTTAAATCGGAGGACACATAGCATTTAGTTTTAGGTTTTCTAGTCTTGGTTGGGGCCAAACGACACATATTGTCTCTAAGTGCTCCTACAAACCAATCTACATAACTAGAAGCCCAATCAAGACTACTTGGAGTTTCAATTAGAAGATCTCCAGGCAACCTTAATGGTTCTCCATAAACTAATTCTGCAATGGAAGTTCCTAATTGTGCCCTATATCTGTTGCGCATGGCGAGTAGTACTATAGGAAGATCGTGTATCCAGCTTGTTCCACTAGTACACCTTAATGCAGCTTTCAGTTCACGATGTAGCCTTTCTACCATCCCATTCGCTCGTGGGTTATACGCGCTAGTATGTATTATAGTGGTTCCCATGATGTTGAGGGATCTTACGAAAAGCTCTGACATAAATTGACTACCGCGATCACTAGTGACCTTTTCCGGAACACCATAACGCGATATCCAATTATGTAGAAACGCGAACAAAACTTCTTGCGCTGTCATGTCTTTTAAAATCGCCACTTAAAATTGACGACTAAATCTATCTACCATAGTCAGCAAGTATTTGTTTCCGTTTACTTCAGGCATCTCAACAATGTCTATGTGTACGTGTCTGAACCGTCCATTTGGTATTCCAATGTTCTTTATCTCGGTTCTGGTATGTCTCCACACCTTACACGTTTGACACTTGGCACAGGCTCTTACCCATACCCGTATGTCTTTAGACATGTGCGGCCATACGTATCTGTCGTTGATCAATCGAATGGTGGCTTTAATGGATGGATGACCCATGTCATGCAACACTTGGATAATCTTGGCCCGTAACTCCAATGGCACATATGGTCGTGGTTGACTTCTAGATGTTTCGCATAACAACCACTTGCCACTTATGAGCTTACGAACATATCCTGGTCTTTTAGATAATACTAATGTAAAGGGATCCGATCCTTGCGCTTCCTCGATTTGACTAACGAAATCGTGCATTGATTCTTCTAAACTTTTCAAAGGACCTTGAAATATCGTTTCGACATCAGCTTCATTCGGTCGGCTAAGTGCATCTGCTACCACATTCTCTTTACCAGCAATATGAGACACAGTGAAATCGAACTCTGCTAACCGTGTTATTTGGGAATTTACTCTACGAGAGTAATTAAGCCTAGCTGTCTTACCAAGTATGCTAATCAATGGCTTATGATCGGTCAATAACTTAAACTTGTGACCATCTAAGTAATGCTCGAAGTGTATCACTGCTGCATACACTGCTAGAAGCTCTTTACCAAACGTATCATAACGTTTTTCTCGATCATTAAGCTTACGGCTATAAAACCCAATCGGTCTTACTATGTCCTGATCTCTTTGCTGTAGCACTGCCCCTAATGCAACATCTGAGGCATCTGTGATTAGTTCGAAAGGTTTTTCCCAATCTACAGGTGCTAATGTGGTTACGTCACTTAACATATCCTTGGCCTTTTGGAAATTTTCTCGGTCTTCTTGACTCAAGTTGATAGGCCAAGATTTCTTGATCGTGCTCTTTTCACGAGTGAGATGGCTTGTTAACGATCCAAGAATTCCGGCTAGACCTGGAATGAATCGACGATAATAGCTGATCATGCCCAAGAACCTTCGCAACTGGCGTACGGTTCGGGGTTCAGTTATTTCCTTTATGGCTTGGACCTTATCTTCCAAAGGCTTAATTCCGTCTTTAGAAAGTATATGACCAAGGTATTTAACTGAAGAGCAACCAATATTACTCTTATTAGGTTTGACCACTAATCCATATTGTTCCAGCCTGGTCAAAACCGTTTCCAAATGCGTGCGATGTTCATTTCGGGAGCGACTAAAAATAATTATGTCGTCTATATATACTCTCGCAAATGGACAATTCTGAAGGATTTCTTCAGCCAAACGCTGGAATGTCTGACTGGCATTTTTCAAACCAAAAGGCATTCGAAGAAATTCATGCGATCCCCCTCCTGGAAATCTGACTGCGGTGAGTGGTATCGAACTTTCTTCCATTGGTACCTGATAGTACGCTTTCTGGAGATCTAAAGTTGAATAAACCTCATATCCCATTATATCTCGGAGTAAGGTACTCTGGTTAGGGAGAGGATAAGAATCACCCTTCGTCACTGAGTTTAATAGACGATAATTCCCACAAACCCTCTATTGACCCGGTTCAGGTTTGGGAACTACCACTATTGGGGAAGCAAAATTGGAATTTGACCTTCTACAAATCCCCTCTTCGCGCAATTGGTGAACTTCGGACAAAGCAACTTGTTGCTTGTGTTGTGCCAATGGTTGAGCCTTTGGTGAACAAGGCAACGGAGCCACCAATTCTATTTGGTGTTCTACTCCTGTCTTCAGACCTATCCTTTTGGCACTGAAAGGTTGAAACACTGCTAGGTGCTTCTCGATTATATCGGCAAAGTCATGTGCGACTGTTGGACGAGGTAAGAGGACTGTTCTAACTGCCGACACGTTAGACTCAGTATGTGTTGATGTCCCTACGCTTTCTGCGATAGTCCTGGCTATGGGATCTAATGTCAGCTTAAAATGGGTCAAGAAATCCATGCCAATGATATGGTCCTTGACATCGGCTACTAGAAAATTCCAACGGAAGGAAGATTTCTGGCCTAATGTTACCGACATTTCTTTCATCCCTTTTACTTCAATTGGACTACCGTTAGCGGCCTATAGTTGATAATCAAATGTGGGGCAATCTGCTTCCACCACGTCTGACCTAACTATGCTTACCTCAGCACCCGTGTCTATGAGAAATTCTAATCCAGATAATTCATCCTTAATAATGAACTTTTTGCTGGACAATCCGGCAATGTTTTCAAGATCCCCGCTTAGTGAGAATCGGACTCTCTTGCCTTTTATCTCGGTGCTATTTGTACTAGTCGCCTCTTTTGCTTTGAGTATGCCTTTTAAAGGCATATCTGGGAGCCTTTGCAATGGAACCCCCCCTACGGCTCCTACTAGCGGGGGTTGTTCCCTTTTCCCGGTGAGGGATTCCTCTCAACCGGTTTTGTGCTTCCTTTCCATGTGGGTCCACCTAATCGCGGGTAATTACAATTTTCGCCTTGGCACTTTGCACTGCGTCCGTATTCGCAATGTGCCTTGCACCATCCGCGTGGCCCTTCGAAGCGTTGACGCGAGTGACTCCTTCGACGTCTATTATACCTATCCTGACTCTGAAGTTGTGCAATATCACTACGCAAGCTAGCAACTTCTCTACATAAGAAACGCAAAGTTTCTTGTATAGCCAGGTGGTTTTCGGTATCTGCCCTACCTGGCTGCATCGTTACAGAATCTGACATTACAGCATGTACTTGTGGTTCTTGCTGTTTATACACGCCGTCTAACCCTCTGAGTTTTGTTGGCCAATCTATGTTCATTGTGTCAAATACTTCCATTGTTGTTCTGAGCCTAATTGGTAGCTCAGCTGTAAAAATGGAGTTGACTACATCTCTAGATATATTCAACCTGTAGGCTTTTGTACAAAGGCGTTCGTAAAATTCGGACGGCAGTTGACGCCCCATTTTTTCTAAGCGTAATAAATCGCACATTTGCGCTGATCTTCCAGGCTGATATCTCTGTTGAATTTCTGCCATTAATAACTCAAATGCATTATACGGCTTTTCTTCTACAGTTCTGTCTCTGAAATTTTCCAAAGCATTTCGGAAATTTTCAGGCAATGCCATCCATGCTGCAACAAATTTTCCATAGGGTTCACGATATTGTAAGCACTAAATATCATTTGGGCATCTCCTACCCAACTTGAATGTTTTTCTGACTTATACTGTGGTAGACTTAATATTTTTGGACTGGCGCGGTCGCCAAATTTTGTTGAGGCCCCTAACCTATCCGTGTCTGTAAGCCCCATAGATGCCAGTTCGCTGGAAGTCCTAAAATTCACAGTAGAATCTGATATGCTTATATTATTGCTAGGTCTGTTTTAAGTTCAAAGTCCGCTATGTCCTGCCTAACTTGCATGTGCCCTCATACTTAATATCGGTATGGTCAAAAGTTTCATGATGGAGTGTCACTTCAATGGCAATCGAAAGGTGAGAGTCGGACTGCTAGCAGCCGTGACCTATTTCAGATGTTACGGCCCACAAATAACAATTATACCTGTTTGAAAACTCCTCAGTGCTAAATTATATCAGAACACAAGATTAGGGTGGAAAGATAGTTGTTATTTTGATAATTTGTGTCATTTATTATGGAAAGAAATGTTAAAATGCAGCCAGACTAAATTCAACACACCAGGTTGATGCTCAAAACTGAAAATAGCGCGATTTAAAGGTCAGTGCTAAACAAAGATATGGAAAATAAAAAGAAAAATTCTTTTTTAAATAAAGTTATTTACAAATAAAGCTATGGTGGTTTAAATTTATCATTCAATGTCATTTTACATATAAGATTGGAGGATTCAACATCCTCATAACGGCTCAAAAACAATTCGCCGACATAATTCGTAAATGATATTCAAATACACTTTACGCGTCACCAATTAAAACAAGCAAAATTTGCCGTTAACCAATGGCATGCGAGCTTTTAATTTCACGCTATATAAGCACGGTGAATTTTACCATGCCAGTCAGATATCACGTTTGAATTCTGCTGTGCACTACGTGTGCGTGCTGTCTCATGTCATACTGACTTTTCACTTACGCTGACTTATGGATTTGCTTCACACACATAGTCAATTTAAGTCACGCCAATCTTGATGCTGCACAAATAGTGCGAAGGAGCAACATCTAATTTTTGGACCGTCACGTGTGCTAATTACCACAGTGTTGTCGCAGACCTTCAACGAGCCAATACTCAGACTTCACAGTCTCTCGCCGCTGATGTCAACACCACAACAGAAAGAACAATAGCCAGTCTCGGCATTTACCGGAGAACGAAATACCGGCCCAAATAAGGGCCCCCTACAGTAATAATCTTAGTCATTTTGGCACCTGAATGACTTACTTGAAGTGAGGGCGTTTTACAAATTAGAGACCGCGCCAGGATACTGAGAACAGTTCTCTTTTTTTAAATTTATCAGAAAGTCACAATACTTTTGGCATAAATACAATCGACTGTGTTTCTTTTTCATTTTATTGTTTTCGGAGTTCAATAAATTGACGTTGTGAATCTTTCTTAAGTCGAGGTCTTGTGGGCAATTTTTTTTGGGAATTTTTTAAGGAAGATTGCTATGCAAAATTTTTTTGCTATGAATAAAATTGTACACCTTTGTGATCTCGTGTGCCAAACTGGAATGTTGATGCAGATTTTTTGAATTTTTGAAAAGAACATTATAGACTGGGCGAAAGAAATAATTTCATCTATGTTCTGTGCCCATCACATCAGTTTCAAATGTGGATGCAGATTTTGTTTCAGCTGTGGAAGCAGATTTTGGTAAGCGTTTCGTTTCTTACTTATAAATTTATGCTTTTAAGATCCTGTAAGATTGTTAAAATGTCAGGTCCAATTTTAGATAATGATGTTCCTGTTTGGGATGGAGATAGCGAACATTTCCTTATGCGCGTAGACTCCGCTTTCTCCCCGTTTCCAGATTACGACAGTCATCAAAAACTGTCAAGTTTTATTCCGCTAAACTACCTTCAAAATTGCAGCGACGGATTTATCCGACGCTTGAGGCCATTAGGGAACTACCCAATCCCATTTTTGGCCTCCAAAATGAAGTAGAATTTTTGTTAGGTCAAACTGAAACTGAGCAGATAATAAATAAATATGCGCAGTTATGCATGTCAAACCTTGGCCCCATTGTTATTTTAAATTGCGGAAACGATGGTCTAAAACCAATATTTTTGATCGGATCTCCTCTTTTGAGAGCACAATAGCAAACATGGCTAAAGTTCTAGAAGAATTGGCCATAGGGAAATCCAAGCTAAATCAAGTGAATCCAATTTTAAACACAAAACACGAAATAACAGTAGGCGGCAATCTAGATCTTTCAATATTTTAACTGATATGCCCAAATGAACTGGTTCTATAATCAACAGAAGATTTTTTATTCATGTCTAGTCCGTCTCTGCCGTTAATTCTAACGGTACATAAGGTCTAGGTTGGCTCCTGGAGATTTCACATAATAACCACTTATCTCCAATCTTCCTGCGTGTATATGTAGGATTCTTTTCCAACACAGCTACTAAAGGATCAAGACCTTGTGCTTCCATCAATTGCTGGACAAAATCATTAGAAGATACAATAGAGCATACGAGTGACTCTGAACGAATCATATCTTCATCTGATACGTCTGGTCTACTGAGAGTGTCTGCCACCACATTATCTTTTCCTGAGATATGACTAATGGTAAAATGAAATTCTGCGAGTCGGGTTATTTGTGAATTCACCCGCCGAGAATAATTTAGCCTATTCGCTTTCCCAAGGATACTCAACAACGGTTTATGATCAGTTAATATCATAAACTGATGTCCATCTAGGTAGTGCTCAAAATGCAACACTGCAGAATAAACTGCTAGTAACTCCTTTCCAAGCGTATCATATCGCTTCTCGCGATCTTGGAGTTTCCGACTATAGAATCTAATCGGCTTGACTATACCATTTTCCCGTTGATGTAACACTGCTCCTATGGCTACATTAGAAGCATCTGTGACAAGCTCAAACGGCTTAGTCCAATCCACAGGTGCTAATGTGGTTATTTGGCTTAACAGATCTTTGGCCCTCTGGAATTTTTCCTTGTCGTCTTGGCTAAAATTAATAGGCCAGGACTTCTTGATTGTGCTTCGTTCACGAACTAAATGTCGAGTTAGCGACCCCAAAATTCCAGCTAAACCTGGTATGAACCGACGATAGTAGCTAATCATGCCCAAAAATCTACGCAACTGGCGTACAGTTCTAGGTTCTGGCACATCCTTGATTGCTTGTACCTTGTCTTCCAAGGGCTTGATTCCATCCTTGGAAATGGTGTGTCCAAGATATTTTACGGTAGAGCAACCAATCCTACTCTTTTCTGGTTTCACTACCAATCCATAATGTTCCAGCTTAGACAAAACGATGTCCAAATGCTCCCGGTGTTCCTCCCTAGATTGACTTTATATAATGATGTCATCTATATACACTCTAGCAAATGAACAGTCTTGAAGAACTTCTTCCGTCAGACGCTGGAATGTCTGACTTGCATTCCTCAACCCAAAAGGCAAACATAAGAATTCATGCGATCCTCCTCCAGGGAATCGCACTGCTGTGAGCGGTATAGATTCTGCCTCCATAGGTACTTGATAGTACGCCTTCTGCAGATCTAACGTTGTATATAACTCATACCCCATTAAATCCCTGAGCAACGGTTGAGACTTCGGCGAACAAGGTAGTGGTTCCACAAACTCGATTTAGTGCTCTATGCCTGTCTTTAAACCCTTGCGTTAAGCATTGAATGGCAGAAACACGGCTAGGTGTTTCTCGATGACATCCACAAAGTCATCGGCGACGATGGGTCTGGGTAGTCTCACTGACCTAACTACTGATGTCCCAGTCTCAGCATAAGTCACTATCCCAGTGCCTTGTCCAATGGTCCTAGATTTGGGATCTAAAGCGAGATTAAAATGGATCAAAAAGTCCATCCCAATGATGTTATCCTTTATATCAGCGACCAGAAAATTCCATGTAAATGGAGATTTCTGCCCCAATGTCACTGACAATTCTTTAACTCCCTTAACCTCAATTGGACTTCCATTAGCAGCCCATAGTTGGTAATCGAATGTGGGGCTATCAATTTCCACCACATCAGATCGAACTATGCTCACCTCTGCACCCGTGTCTATTAAGAAATTTAAGCCGCTAAGTTCATCAGTTATAACGAACTTATTGTTGCTATAACCAGCAACCTCTTTAAGATTACCTGCCAGCCGAAATCTAACAGATTTACGGACTGTATTACTGCGCGTCTCTTCCATCGAAGCTTCCGAACCTAACTTCGATGATTTTAGTATGCCACGAATATGCATACCTTGGAGCCTTGCATGCGCAACCCCCCCTACGGCTCCTATTAGCGGGGGCTTCATTAGTTTTCCGGCAGCTTCGACCAGGCTACAGGAAGACTACTTCCTTTCCATCGGGGACCACCCAACTTTGGAAACGTGCATCCCCCTCCTGACATTTTCCAAACTCGGCGTATTTGCGATGCGATATGCACCACTCGCGTGGTCCTTGTACACTCTCACGCGATTCGCCTCTCCAATGCTTGGAATTTGAACGTTGACTCCGAGAATTTACCCTACTTCTGTTGGAACTTTCCTTATTGTTTTTTATCCAACCCACATCCCTGCGGAGGGTACTTAATTCATTCTCTATGGTCAGGAGTCTCTCTGAGAGATGTCTGAGTTGCTGCTCCAGGCGTGAATATGTGGTTACTGCATACACCTTGGGTTCCTTCTGACGATACACTTTGTCCAACCCTTTGAGCTTCTTTGGCCACTGTAGTTCCAATGTTTCATATACATCCAAGGTGGCTCTTAGTCTAGCAGGCAATTCTGCTACAAATATACTATTTATAACTTCCTCAGATATATCAAACCCGATGGATTTTGAAATAAGTCTGTCATAAAATTCAGATGGAAGTAGATTTCCCATCTTTTCCTGACGTAATAAGTCAGTCATCCGTTCAATCCTCTCGGGTTGATGTCGTCCATGGAGTTCTACTGCTAGAAGCTCAAATGCATTTTCTGGTTTTTTCTCAGTAACAAAATTCCTGAGTCTAAATAGATTCTTTTTTAATGGCTCAGGTAAGCACCACCAGGCCGAGGAAAACCTTACTTTAGGGTCGGTCATCCGTTTTAGTTTAAAATAACATTTTGTTTCTTCGACCCATTCAGAATGGTTGTCTGGTCTGTACATGGTGAGCTTAACATTGATATCCATAGAATTGCGGGAAAAACGATCATCTACATCATATCTATCCGCATAGAGGATCATGGCGCGGTCGCCATTTTTTGTAGAGGCCCTTTGGTCACTACCATAAGGGGTCTCTTGGATGCCAGGCCCGGAAAATCCATATATGCGGAATGATCATTTATCTTGGAACACTTAAGTTCCTCTGAACTATCTCTTAAGCTACAATCCTTAAGTCCACTAGCCAACTGCTCTGTATCCTCAGTATTTAATAAACCAG
>JAQBSW010009126.1:0-30440 GCA_029291075.1 Eudiplozoon nipponicum | reverse complement strand
GTCGCGTTGTACCTCTTCGCGTTTAAATTTGGATTTGTCATTCAGAATTTGTAACATCGCCTGACTATAGTCCGTATAGTTCATTAACACTACGCCTGTCCCTTTGTCTGGCTTCATGAGTCTGATTTGTTTGTTTCGTTGTAGCTCATTCAGTTCTTCTAGATGCCTTTTGGTGACCAGTTTATTGCCTTTGAATGTGCGCATATATTGGCCATACGCACTTCGGAGGTCCGATTTATATATATATATATATATCTATATACCGAGACTATGAAGGGTATCTACAATAAGTACTTGATATCAATCCTATGGTTGCCGAATTGTTATATGGTACCAAAACTATTGCTGAAGAGTCGGTACATGGTACCAAAACGACGGATTTCAATTTTTAATAAAGGTCATCAAAACCGAGAATTGCAACCACTACTGTACACTTGATACTTCAGCATACCCATACACTCTAGCCATAGTAACCACATGCCAAGGTAAGCGAGGAAAAATATTGACGCATACTAGTGTAAAACGGTACTTATACAACTCTAGTTTTACTTGGGTCTGCCTTGTTTAATAACGGTTTTTGTCGTTTCATTTAATTTGACACTGTGTTTGGATTAGATTAGTTAAAGAAATGTTAGAAATACTTAACTGTTGATAATTTCATTTTATGGAGCGTCAGGATGATTTGTATGATCAAATTATGAAGAATTAAGGTTTTTCTTTGAACGATAACAAGAGACCTCAGCATAAAACTATAAATTTTATTTTTTCAAATAATGGAATCGCATGGAGGCCGCACTTCTAAAATTGAAGAAATATTAAAGCGATCAAGGCTCTTAAATTCATGATCTTTATTTGGTGAAGAAAATTTAGCTATCAAGCAGAAATAATGTGAAAAATTTGCTTAGTTCATTGGTTATGATTCCGCAACAACTACTTTAATGATTATTGGGATTTAACGCTAAACTGTTCCGCACATATAGCATTTTGTTAAACCATAAATACTAAAGCAGTCACATATTTTCTCGTTTGTATTATGTAAATTGCAACTGTAAATTGCAATAGTTGGCTATTATTTAAGCAGAAAGCTTTAACTTAAGGAATGTACTTTTGATATTAATTAAATCAAGGTTGCCAGCTTGATATAAAAACCAATCCTATTATGCGTATACATGCGTCAGTACAAACCAATTATTGTATAATTTAGAAAAGTAAATTCATCCAGTGGACCAGTTAGGTCATTATTGGGTACTATTAAAACACTGTCAAGAATTGGGCCGCAGAAAGAACTTGGGCTAAGTTAGTCCAGTTCGAATTCTGTAACTTTATCCACTGAGACATTCTACCTTAAATTATACAAAAATTTCAGTTATATGCCAACTTTAGATTTTGAGTAGTTATCCTTCAGGTGGCGACTGTTTAACATCTCTTTAGACCTAAGGTTCCAACTAACAAATCACAAAAATTTTCAATAAGTACGAAACCACTCTACTGGAGGAATTGTCTTTCCTACATATCACGATGCTTAGTTTATACTAAAAATGTATATATAATAAGATTGGTGTTTATATCAAGCTCGAAACCTTGATTTAAATAAAAGCTGTCCCCGCACCCACAAACAATGATCGTTTAATTATATAACTGCACTTAGGATAGTTAGGCGTTATACTACATGTTGCTAGAAATTGGCGTAGAGAAAATCGAATAACTTTGACGATTTTAATATATGGTCTATACGTGAATAAGAAATGAGAACGCTATTTGCATAATACAACTTTTTAACAATGCGTTTTGTAACATGTAGCAACACTGGTTACCTTCTAAGACTTAGGTTCAACAAAGTGTACTTTGACATTAATCGCTCGACTTCATAGGAATTATTTTGAAACATAGTATAGGAGTATTTGAAATGGTTTCGAACATAAATTAAGTGGGTTGTGAAATAATGATTTTTTACGGGAAAATTCAACTGTAAGGCTTCAAATGTATCCCTTTGTTTTGCGAGCACACTCAGAGGGAACTATTTACTGAAAAAAACGACGCGATTCTCCATGCTACCATTTAGGTCAATTCAAATTTGTAAATATGAAACATCTCAAAAATTTGCATTTGAAGTCGTTAAAACGACGATCAAAACGATCAGTAAATATAAATGGGCAGGCACTTTGCAAGATATAATACAGGAACGGGATCAAGTGGATCAAATATCATAACAAGGTTTTGGCCTGCAATATATTCACCGATGGAGCAGTTGACTCAGGATTGTGTACTTGTTTAAGCTTAAATGTGAACAAATGACAGAAACCACAATCGTATGCATAAACATTTATACTTTCCTTATTTTAATATCTCGGGAAAAATTATATTCAGAATTCCATTTGAGAAATGTTTTAAATGGCAGCTTAAATATCGCGGCAAATAAAGCTTATTTTCAAAATAATTGATTTTAAATTACTTGATTACATCAGCGTTTCAAATTAAGCGATTCAAATTTTCGCAAAGATACCGGCGCACAATATACCAGTCCACAGTAATAGCAAATATGATGTCCGGGATATTCTAGGAGAATGTGAAACAATTACCAAACGTTTGTCTTTCAAAAGTTTTATTGTCTTCAAATATTCATCTAAAATATTAGAATCTAGAGAAGATGAGTCTTTTGAAAGTTGAAAATATGTTTATATCGAGCGAGATATCCAAATACTAAATAAACTGCTTCATTTAGCTCTTGTAATATAATATAACCGGATAGATTTGAACGAAATCCGTGCCGAATTGGGGAACGCAATAAAATATAACGTCGAAAAAATACATTCTTCGTTATCATTGCAAGTTCGTTGAGGCTGGCGGTAGGTTTGTTATGTTGCTCGACGACTGGTTCAATACAATGGGATTGGTGTCTACTTCAAGCTCGCAAACTTGATTTAAAGAATCATTGTTAAATTGAAGTTAACAAGGGTATAAAATGTTGCAGTAACGCCATTATTGACCGAAACATGCGTTAAATGCACTTCGTTGATCAACTTATCTTTTTCGTTAAATTTAAAAAAATTACCTCGGAAACGGAAACCATATAATTTGCTAATTATTAATGCGCGAGTTCTTCTCAGGCATAACATAATCACAGAGCTCAACTGGATTTTCAACGGCCTATGCAACACACGTTAGTCTAGAATGAAACTGGCAAAACAAAATTTTATTAATTTTATCAGCAATGATATTACCTAAAAAATTAACGTAAGCATAAAAAGTATTTCTTTATGTAAAGAATTTTTATTCTGTTATACAGTTCACAAACAATTATAAGCCACGAGCTAACAGCATAACGTTTAGTATTTTGACAAAAATTAAACTCGTTCTCTATAGCGGACATTCAGCCTATTACCTGTGAGAAAATTTCATTTTTGCTGGTATTATTAAACTAATAGGTATTAAACAAAATCATATTGTTTATTAAAAAAAGGAAAGAATACATTACTATTTTACCTAAGCATTAATTGCTCACCTTTTCTTCAGCGCAAAGGCTGTACTCTACAGCGGTTCCTGGGCACAAGGGTTCGCCATTTTCGTTGCTAAAACATTTTATTGCAATATAAATGTTTAAAAACGAACAAATTACAATAATAATTTTTCAATGTTTTAAATTTTCTAGATATTTATATTCGTACATTTTCACTATAATGTGAAAATTATGTTTAAAAATCATTAAGTAGAGTTACATAAATATCAACATTGGTCGTTATAAAGGCAAATAAATATATAAATAATATAAGTTAAAAACGTAACACATAATGATTTTCCGTAGAAAATATAATTGGCCAAATGTGACATAAACGTACTTGCATTAATCATATATATTTAAGTCAACTCAAATTCCTGTTTAATATAAAAATAATCTCAATCTTATTCTATAAATCAAATAAATCACGACCAATTTGGTTCGGATTTGCAACATTTCAAATTATTTATCTGAATAAGTCTTACATTTGTTTTCGAGAAATATAGATACTCGCATTGATTTATAAAACAGTAAGTCATTTGCAATTGTCTACTGTCAGGGGATTGTGTTGCCAGATTTTACCGCAGACCGGCAACAATATAATGAAGTTTGTCTGGCAAAAACATTAGTAGCTATGCTTTCCAGATAGGTAAACAGCTCCGGGGTATTGGTCAATTCCGTCGATCGTCATTAATACTGGATGTGCGGACACAAAAGCTCCATAGGAAGCTAGAAGGGAGGCGATTTGCAGAGTTACTTCGTGCGTCTCGAGATTGTAATTGCTTTTATACACAGAATGGAGTCCCAGATAATCTTGTCTTCCAACTGTCTAAAGCAGTGTCAATAATTTTTGTAACATAATACACAGGTCTTTATGAAAACTTATGTTATACTTAAGGTTTGCTATAGCGATTATGAATTATACTCGTTGTCTAGGAAGCAAGGAGTATTTCGCCATCGAGAGAGGGCTCTGATTTTTTGGTTCGAATAAACGTGAAACTTAAAAGGATCGTTAACTAAAAGCCACAGACGTTGCAAATAATTTCATTAAATCAGGTTTGGGAGCTTGATATACACGAAAATCGTATTATGTACACGTATGCTAGCATAAATTAGGTACTCTGAAAGGTAGCAAAGACAATTTATCTAGTAGACTGGTTTTGTCCTTAATAGGAATTATTTAAGTACTGTCAAACATTTTACCACAGGTGAGACCCAAACTAGTGCACATTTTTCCGCAGTCTATCCACAGCGCTACCTGCCGCACACCACAGACAATTTTCAGTTCTATAATGACTTACATATTTAAAAAATATGATTTGGCGCATTATAAGAGCTCGATATCGATTAATGCGTCAAGAAATAACACAAATGAACCAGTTACGGCAATGACGAAAATGAGATTTTTAAATTTTCAACCAGTGGACCATTAAAATTATCAGTAAACTAAATAGAAAGTGCCGTAGAACTAAAAATATTTTAGCTACTAAGTGAAATAATTACCAATACAGCGGAAACTTAATTCCATCGGTAGACTAGTGAATTTTAACAAATATATTAAAACTAAAATTGAATAACTGATAATTTAGTATAATTTACCGAACATTGGTTTCGCGAGGGATGAAAACAATTATTATAATCAAGGTTGCGATATTGATATAAGCACCTGACCCATTAATTACTTACATACATTAAGAATTGTATTGTATTAGTTAGTATATAACTGAAAATTGTGTGTAGTGTAGTGTGCGGCAGGGTAGCTCAGTGGTTAGAGCACCAGATTCTGAAGCAGGTGGTTATATCAGGATAGAAACCTCGATTATAATAATTGTTATCAACGCCCGCGCAACAAATGTTCATTTCAATACCACTTCCCCATGTAGTGTGGTGTCTGTTCAGTAATGGCAGATTGGGGATGGTTAGTTGGAACTTTGGGTTTAAATGGATGCCATATGAGCTCCACCTAGAGGAAAAATAGACTAACCAAGTTACATTAGTTAGTATATAACTGAAAATTGTGTGTAGTGTAGTGTGCGGCAGGGTGGCTCAGTGGTTAGAGCACCAGATTCCGAAGCAGACGTGCCCAGGTTCGAGCCCTGTCCGCGGCAAATTCTGGCCAGTACATGATGAGTTCCCAATAAGGACGAAACCGGTCTACTGGATGAATTGCCTTTTCTACACTATACAATTCTTAGTTCATACTGACATATGTAAGTAATTAATGGGCCAGGTGCCTTTATCAAGATCGCAACCTTGATTATAATAGTAATGGTAATTTGGTAGAGACAAAAAATATACTATTCGGTAAACCAAACTGCCTGTCACTGTATAGGAGGCTAATTTTGGATTTGTATGCCAAATGAATGTAATATCTCAGTGTACAATTATTTGAAATCGGATTTACGTAATTGGTCATACTACTAGAACATTTCCGAACAGTTTTAATCAATTAATGCACTAGATATTTTGCCAGGACATTTTTCCCTAACAGATAACGATCTAACACCAAGTGTTCCCCATCGGTTGGCGAGATATGTGATGATTTTACGGTGTAGACCTGGCTTCTCTTTACAAGTCATCAATAAGCACAAAACGCATGTTCACGTTTCAGCGTGTAGAAAGGCATCATTAAATTACAATTGCTTTCTTCGAATGGGTACCAATATGTATAAGTGTTTTCATTATTATGTAATTCATTTAAAATTGGGAAGCATTATTAAAATTGTAAAAAGTTCAACGTACATAAACCAAATTTGTATCATAATGGGTACCTAATTGCCTACATTGCGTCATACTCACACCTGAGAATTACAGTATGGTCGGCATAAATTCAATTTAAATAAGGAAACAATAAGCTGCTACCTTGTAAATTTTTAGCCATTACAATAAATTATTGACAAAATCTGTGCTTTCTGAGTCAAAATCGGAATGACAAATTAATATGGTGAGGCAGAATAACTTAACAACAAAAAATACTAAATTCAAATAATAATAGTAAAATTAAAGAGAAAAACGTGTACAAGAAAGAATTATTAATCATTTGTTATAAATGTGTATGAAAGAAGCTAACTATGAAATTGTGAAATTAAAAACGATAAAAGCTTGACCAATTAAGATTTCCTTCAATCAGGGTTGCAATCTTGGTATAAAGACCTACCCCATTATGTACATTCATTTTTCGTTATAAACTAAGCTTTTTAATTGGTAGAAAAGGTAATTTGTTTCGTTTATGCTGAATTATGTGTACGCTTCTGGTTCTAGTTGAACTAATGTGTAACTAGCTACATAATAGCTAATACCAAAATAGCTAATCGGACTTACCTGATCTGCGATTTGACTAGCGCAGGCTGCATTCCAGTTGGTTGGTCTCTTGAAGATATTTCGGCGACCATTTGCGATAGCCTACTTCAGTTCACTCATCATTACAAGTTTTAAAATCAAACAAACAAATAATCGTCGAAATATCGTCAAGAAACGAAACAACATGAATTCAGCCTGTGTTAGTCAATACGCAGATCAGGTAAATTTGATAAATCCAGTCTCGCTAATTTTCATTCTTCTAAGCTGATCAGATTGTCACTGTATTAAGCATCAAGTGAGATTTTAAGTACTCTAATTGAGCAATTAAATGGGAGCAGAACTAAGTTTCAGTAGGCTTAACGTCTTATAAGCATCAATTCATTAGTGACTGCCTAATATGAACAATGCTTCTGGTCAACACTTTTCTTAATCGGACCAAGGACGAGAGCAGCTAAAACTGTCAATTTATTTAATACGTGGCAGAAATTTACTTCATTTTTCAGGGTTTTGCAGTTTTATACAAAATAAAATCTAAAATGTTTGTTTTTCATTTAATTCTGAAAGGCACACTGTGCCAAGTCCGTTTTTAGTGTTCAAGTTTTGTGGTGTATCTTAAAAATGACCAATGCATATGCCAGTCTATAAATTTACACAATTAACGATGCTGTTAGAATTTTTCCGTAAGATGATGAAACAGAAAAATGTACTTTAAATGCAAAATGGGTCTTAATATGCAACATTTATGTAATCATGTTTATATAAAGTTCAATAAAAAACGGCAAGAGCGTACATGCATGAAAGAGAGACAAATACAATCGGAGTTGCATAGAGGAAGGGGCGGAGAGAGGAAAGTTAAATAGTGCTAAACAGAATATCCTAGCTGCCTTTGAAAGGATAAGAAGAATTACCCGCAGTTGTTTTATTTAGAGTCGGCAACGTTTTTTAAACTCTACGTTTCCAGTCTAACTTTGTACACAAATGCATGTATTGCAAGAAGAATTCACGACGGATAGCCAGCAAATATCGCGTTATTTTTTGAATTTATCATGATTAATCGCATGAAACTGCAGCCTTAAACATGTGCAGATTGTAAGAGACATTGATGCTAACGTGTTTACGCTTTAATATAAAAAGTTGGGAGAGTAGAAATATAAGATAGGAGGGTTGTGAAAGAAATTAAATGTTAACTGAAACTGATGCGTAAACAGGATATTTTCCTTAAAGAGAAACCTCGAAGATTTGTAAAAACTGCATTAAAATCTCTAAGGTTGTATTAATTTGGAAAAATAAAGGATAAGCAAACAAACGTAGCACAAGTAAAGGAAGGTAAAAAAGTAAGAAATTAAAAAAGAACGCAGAACGTTTGGAAACATGACAAAAGAACTTCTAAGTAAAACAGTAAATGAAAGGACAGATAGATAGTTAAACAAATATATAAATAGAATATTAAGATAAAATAATAATTAGATAAATTAATTTTAAAAATACAATATATTTGTATACCTACAAACATATAACAGTTAATAAACGTATACAAATATAAAAAAATGTCAAGAAATAAATTTGAAATATTTATGTATAAACTAACAAATACCCGGAAAGTTATATCAATGGATTGGTAGATTGATGCATAAAGAGATAGATATAAGGTTTGACATATATATATATATATATATATATATATATATGTATATATAAATATATATATATATATATGTAAGTATTCATCGCCAGATATTTAAGTAGGTAGATAAAATGTTATATAGATAGATAGTTTGATATAATGATATGTAGATAGATACATACTTACAGATAGCTAGATAGATAGATATATATAATATATAGACAACGAGGCAAACAGATATATCTATATACACTTAAATTGATGGATAGGCATACACCTATTTATCTAATTTAAATATATTCTTAACTTTTCAGTAAATAATTTTAATTTGTTCAATGATGTCTAAATTTCACTATAGATTATTTGTTTTCAAATTCACATTATAACTAGATTTTATCTTATTCAATATTATGCTTACTTAAAACTATGGGCATGGATAGATAGATTGACAGAGACAAAATGACAAATGGAGTTTGCGCGGCTCTTAAACTTAAAAACGTAGAAAATTTACTATTAGAAAGAAGAAAAATGAACGCGAAATATAGAGGAAACAAATGGAATTAGTTTAAACTGGAAGTGATTTAATTTATATGATGGGAACTTATTTGCACTATGAATAAGACGTTTTTTTCGCATGCTGAATCAAAACAATATTTAATTAAATTGTTTTTTTATGCTAAGATTAAAGGAATTCAACGTTCACAATGGAAAACAAATAAGGCACACTTGATACGAATTTTCGTCAAATGTTGTAGGCGGCTGACTAACTGCACAGCTCCGTATGGTTTCAACAGACAAAAGTAATTAATCAAATAATGCTGTTTTATACAAAAACAAGGACTGTGCGACATATTTGTGCCTACTTTTACCAATAATATGCGTTTGCAAACCTGTATAAACACTTTGTTTTGCAGTACTTTTAACAGGAGAAATAGTTAATCTGCATTTGTTTAGCTAGAATTATATCTTTGATACTAAAACTAAAGTTGAAAGAATTCTAAAAACTATGTTCATCACCGACACTTTGTCGCCTTGCGTTGACTGTTATTGTTTACAAATATATATTTCATAAACACCTGGCCCATTAAGTACAGCTATTTTTCAGTATAACTTAAAGAGTTGTATAGTGTAGAAGAGAAAATTCATCCAGTAGACCGATTTCGTCCTTAGAGGGTAGTAATCACGTACTGGCCAAAATTTGCAGTGGACGGGGCACGAACCTGGGCACGTCTTCTTCTGAATCAGGTGCTCTAACCACTGGCCACCCTACCCCAGATTGCACACAGCATTTTAGTTGAACTCTAGTTACTTTGTTAGACTTTACTTTATGTAGGGCATATATGGCATCCTTCTAGACCTAAATTTCCATCCAACCACCCCGAACCTGTTATTATAGAATAGACACCGCACATCATGGGAAAGTGGTATTAAATGGAATTTTTTTATATTTAAACAGACATTGGTTGCACTTACGGTGATAACAGGGGTGGCTCAGTGGTTAGAATATCTGGTTTTGCAGCAGACGTGCCCAGGTTCAAGCCCTGTCCGAGGCAAAATCTTGACAGTACGTGTTGAGTTTCCAATAAGGCGAAACTTGTCTACTGGATGAATTTCCTTTCCTACACTTTACGATTCTTAGTTTATACCGGCAAATGTATGTACTTAATGGGTCAGGTGTCTATATCAAGATCGTAACCTTAATTATAATATTTTTTCATCACCCGCACAAACGATGTTCGTTTAATTATATTTCGAAAATATCAGCGCAATAGCCCAAAAATATTGGTTGCAGTAGAAAAATGTAATGAATTATCCTTATTAAACCCATCCATCTTAACCAGAATTGTAGTTCAGGTGGTTGATACAAATGAAACTTACGCAAAGACCCAATACATCCAAGTATATTGCATTATCATTATCCTAAGGTAATTGTTATATATAATCTGTTATATATATATATTTTTTCTTTGGGTTTTCATTTGATTATGCTAGTGGTAACAAATCTGACTCGTTTTTACTGCTGTTTCTTGTTTTGACTAGTTGGTGAGTGTGTATGCGTTAGTGTTTGTGTGTATGTCGTGTTTATATATAATATATATATATATATATATATATATATATATATATATTCTTCGTAATGTCCATGCTTTTTAATATAACGCAGTATATTTCTAATTCGGAAGAAAAAACACATTAATAACAAAGTGGATAAAGGCCATTTATTGCTTGAATACTAATCTTCGCTATACAATCATTCATTTATATACATTCTGGTCATTATTGTTTTGATGGCTTGAGAATTAACCATTTGTGCGCATTGTTCGCTGTTACATCTACGAGTGCTATTTTTCCCAGTGTAGTTGATCGTTTCACCTTGTTTCGCAAATTTGTATTTTGCACATGGTAACAGCGCCAGTGTGTATTGCAGTGTTAAACACTCATATTGTTTGGAAACTTCTGTCATCGAATGCGCCTCTGTAATTACCTCATCAGATTGTTGACAATCCGATTGAATCTAGTAACAAATTATTTCAGTTGTGACCAGAAGGATAAACCAAAGGCAGCATGAACGGAAAGTTTAATCTCATGCACATTCGTTTCGTGCTTACTGGCGACTCATCAGTAGGAGTCGGTATTACGCCCTTTAACCACTATATATTTGGTCGAAGAATGTGGAATAATAGGACGGTACAATCTCATAGACGAATGTGTAAACCTGCAATAGTGAAGCTAACATCATATAAAGTCAACGAAAATGCGAATGCAACGCTAACTCACATTATAAAAAATATATATAAAGGATACTGACACTATGGCTATTGGGTTAGTAACCGATACAAACATTATTGTACCGAAAAGATCCATGGTACTAACACAATGGTTTCCGAGTCGGAACATGGTACCAACATGATGGATATCAATTTATGCTATAGTTCACCGAAATTGAGAATTACAACAATTTCTGAACACCTGTTACTCCAGTAAATCCATACACTCTGGCCTTGATCGATATCAGTTATCACATTTCGCGGTAAGCATGACATCATTCAATTCAATATATTACAGTTAAATACTGTTTGTTGCGAAGAACTAATATATATGCAAGTATGTATTAGGTGTTGCGAACCTAGTAACAAATTAGTTCAGTTGTGACCAGAAGGATAAACCAAAGGCAGCATGAACGGAAAGTATAATCTCATGCACATTCGTTTCGTGCTTACTGGCGACTCATCAGTAGGAGCCGGTATTACGCCCTTTAACCACAATATATTTGGTAGAAGAATGTGGAATAATAGGACGGTACAATCTCCTATTATTCCACATTCTTCCAAATATATAGTGGTTAAAGGGCGTAATACCGGCTCCTACTGATGAGTCGCCAGTAAGCACGAAACGAATGTGCATGAGATTATACTTTCCGTTCATGCTGCCTTTGGTTTATCCTTCTGGTCACAACTGAACTAATTTGTTACTAGGTTCGCAAAACCTAATACATACTTGCATATATATTAGTTCTTCGCAACAAACAGTATTTAACTGTAATATATTGAATTGAATGATGTCATGCTTACCGCGAAATGTGATAACTGATATCGATGAAGGCCAGAGTGTATGGTTTAACTGGAGTAACAGGTGTTCGGAAATTGTTGTAATTCTCAATTTGGGTGAACCTTAGCATAAATTTATATCCATCAGGTTGGTATCATGTACCGACTCGGAAACCATAGTGTTAGTATCCGGTACTCATCGATTTCAAAAAGGTATCAGTTACTAACACAATAGCCATAGTGTTAGTATCCTTTACAGACTCGGTATATATATTATATAGTGTGAGTTAGCGTTGAAGTCGCATTGTCGTTGACTTTAGATGATGTTAGCTTCACTATTGCAGGTTTACACATTCGTCTAGGAGATTGTACCGTCCTATTATTCCACATTCTTCGACCAAATATATAGTGGTTAAAGGGCGTAATACCGGCTCCTACTGATGAGTCGCCAGTAAGCACGAAACGAATGTGCATGAGATTATACTTTCCGTTCATGCTGCCTTTGGTTTATCCTTCTGGTCACAACTGAACTAATTTGTTACTAGGTTCGCAACACCTAATACATACTTGCATATATATATATTAGTTCTTCGCAACAAACAGTATTTAACTGTAATCCGATTGAATGTTTGTGCTCCGGCACATACATGAGAAATTGTAGACTATGAATGATTTGGAGAGAATTGGCAATTGATCTTTGGCATCCAACCTCATGATTCTCTGTGTACTAAATGTCATATTAACTTTAACACTGGGAAAGTTCTCCTTAGTTATTCTATTCAGCCGCCGTGCAATTATTGAGGCTGGTACGTCGCCTCTAAATGGTAAGTTTAGGAAAACCTGCTTGACGGTATCCTCTCTAGTACGAATCTGCCGTGGTCTGATGTTGACATCAATGAAACGCTCTGGGTAGTTGTTCATTAGCAAAATTTTCCTGAGGTAGCCCAGTTCTTCCTCAATCTTGTGTTCAGAGCAGATCTTCCTGATTCTGTTTGCTAGGTTGTTTACTAAGTTTCTTTTGTGGGATTTTGGCACACTGCTGTTGTAGTGAATGTATTGTCCGGTGAAAGTGGATTTTCTATATATGGCCAGTGTCAAATCCCCGTTTTCTTCTCGAGTGAGTTTGATGTCAAGGAAGGGAAAACTGTCGTCTTTCTCTACCTCGAGAGTGAATTTGATGTCTGGATCGGCTCCATTTGCTTGTTTGAGGATTTCGGAAGGGTCTGCTGCTTCTGAGATGAACAACAAGATATCATCTACATACCTTTTGTAGAGTGCGCACTGGTCAATCTATACATTTTAGGCTCGTTTTTTCCAGATGATACATGTATACATCTGCCAGGAGGGGTGCGATGCAACTTCCCATAGCTACACCATTGATCTGGCGGTAGTACTATCCCTTCAAATGTAAATTGCACGTTTTTCGTACATGCTACTATGAGGTCTTTTATCTCATTGGTGTCTATAGGGAAATAGAAAAACTCATTTTTGATGAGGTCACCCAAGATCTCCGTTGTCTTATCCAGTGGTATGTTTGTAAATAAGGATGAGACGTCAAGCGAGACCATTTTATTCTGTAGGATGTTCTTCCCCTTCAGTTCGTTTGCTAGTTCGAAGGAGTCCTTGATAGTGTTTGCGTTTATGATGCTTCGTATTGGTTGAAGTATTTTGCAGAGAAACTTGGCTGGTTTATGTTGTGGAGCGTCGATCATTGACATAATAGGCCGCATTGAGGGAGCTCCTGAGGCTGCCACGGCTTTATGAGTTTTTGGGTGCCGTACAATCTTGCGGTGTTTGTTCAGACGGGTTTTGCCTTTTAGATGTCTTCTATGAGTTTTGATCCAATATGGGAATCAGCCACTCATGTTAAAACGTGTTTTTCCATCTTTTTCAGAACTGCATTAATTCTTGATTCGATGTTCGTTGAATCGTCTTTCTGTTTGATGTCATGCATAAATTTAGATTGATCATTTACTATATCGTTCATGGACTTCCTATAAGCGTCGGCTTCAAGTATAACAATTCCTGATCCTTTGTCGGGTGTGGCAAGTCGTATGGATTTGTCTGATTGTAGTTTTCTGAGTTCGTCTATGTGCTGTTTTTTCATTATTTGGCTGATGATTTTGTACGAAAAACGTACAATTTACATTTGAAGGGATATTCAACTGCCAGATCAATGGTGTAGCTATGGGAAGTTGCATCGCACCCCTCCTGGCAGATGTATAGATGTATCATCTGGAAAAAACGAGTAAATTGTTTCGTTCTCGTCCGTGCGATTGTAATATAATTAAATTGAAGGAAATTCTAACATACGCTTGTATTTCGTGCTTATTGACATCTCCGAAGTATGGGAAAGCAAACATTGTGGACAAATTTACAATAGCCTCCGCCCTAATAGGTAATGGAATACTGTAAAATGCAGGATTAAACAGTATTGGGGCCTAAATTTGACCAAATCTACACATTAAAAACAGAAACGGTAGTCATTCACGAAGCGTAGTTAAAATGAATGACTGTGACTTGTTTTCGTACCAGTAGCACGAATATTTAGCAGAAAAAAATCTCTGAAAGAATATTTCTTGAATGATAAATTTTGTTCAATATTCATTTAACTATCTGAAATGACTCTGTCAGTTTGCCGTCGTACTGTGATGATGATCATGGAAGGTCGAAACGCGTCAGTGCGTTGCGGCTGGCGGTAGTTTTGTTATGTTGTTCGATGACTGGTTAAATACAATGGGATTGGCGTTTACTTCAAGCTCACAAACTTGATTTAAAGAAATGACTCTGTCTGTCTCATGTACAGATGTTTTTATAGGTCTTCGGCAGCCGATGTTCTAATATATTTATTATTAATATGCAGGTACGTAACCACATAATATTACGTATATATATATATATATATATATATATATATATATATATATATATATATATATATATATATATATATATATATATATATATATATATATATATTATCAGTATAAATAAGACATTGCATTAGATAGTGAAGGTAATTTATTCAATGGAACAAGTTCGACCTCATTTGGAACTGTCCGACTACTGTCCAGAACTTAATGCGAGCCGGTCGCGTACCAAGGAACATTACCTTCGGAGTTTGGGACTATTCACTGCTTCACGTGTGCCGCATACTACACACAATGTGCAGTTATAAGCAAACTTGTGCATTTGTTTTGCTCTTTCTTAAAGTTTGTAAACTTAAAAGAAAGGACAGATCTTAATAATATTTAACCTTTAACACAAAACAGCAAAATTCCACAATTCCAACCCCGGACATGGCAAATAAATCAATAATATTTTGATTATCCATCGAGAACAAAACCAGTCTCACTTAATGAATTTCATTTGCAGACTCATGCAATAATAGTTTATAATGATAATATATATATATATATATATATATGTATATGTATATGTATATATATATATATATATATATATATATTAACCTCATACTGTAAGCCACGTGTGTGTTAATGTAATTTTATTTCTTTAATTTGATTAGAAAACAATATAAATCACGTACAGCAATCTGCTAACTTAACCTAATACTCAGTGTCCGATTGAATAATCAATACTGGTATTTGAAAACTGTGAAAGAGGAAAGGATCACTTGAAACAGTTAAATTTTATAGCGAGGTGATTAAGTTATAAGCACCTTTTTATTTAAATGAAAGGCGACATGATTATCGCGAAATGTGATAACTGATATCGATTAAGGCCAGAGTGTATGGATTTACTGGAGTAACAGGTGTTCAGAAATAGTTGTAATTCTCAATTTTGATTAATTTTAGCATACGTTGAAATCCATCGTGTTGGTATCATTTACCGACTCGGCAACCATTATGTTAGTACCATGTACCTTTTCGGTACTATAATGTTGGTATCGGGTACTGACACAATAACCATAGTGTTGGTATCCTTTACAGACTCGGTAGATATGTTATGTATAGTGAGTTGGCTTTGAAGCCGTAATTGTGGAAGACTATGTATGGACTTAGCTTCATTATTGCAGGCTATAGGACATTCGGATCAGAGATTGTACTGTCCTATTTTCCCACATTCCTCACCCAAATATATTGTGGGTAATGGGCGTAATACCGGCTCCTGCTGATGAGTCGCCAGTAAGCACGAAACGAATGTGCACGGGATTATACTTTCCGTGCACATTCTGCCTTTGGTTTACTTTTCTTGTCAAATTTGAGCTAATTTGTTACTTAGTTCGCAACACGTAATATATAATTGCATATATGTTAGTTTTTCACAAAAGAGAATGTCTAACTGTTATATATTTAATTGAATTGCCGCCGTTTTTATCGCAAAATATAGTAAGTGATATCGATCAAGGCCAGCATGCATAGATTTACTAGATTAAAAGGTGTTCATAAATCATTCTAATTCAAAATTTTGGTGAACTTTAGCACACATTAATATCTGTCGTGCTGATGCGGCAACCGTAGTGGTAGTATGATGTACTCTTTCGTTATGATAATGTAGGTATCGGGTACTGACATAATAGCCGTAGTGTTGGTACCATTTACAGACTTGGTAAATATATTATTTTTAGTGAGTTGGTTTTGAAGTTGCATTGTCGAAAACTTTATATGAAGTTAACTTCACAACTGCGGGTTTACACATTCGTATTGGAGATTGTACCGTCCTATTTTCCCACAATCCCAACCCAAATATATAGTGGGTAAAGGGTGTAATTTCGTCTCCAACTGATGAGTCGCCAGTATGCACGAAACGAATGTGGACAAGATTATACTTTCCGTCTTTGCTTCATCCTTCTGGTTATATTGGAACTAATGTTTTGCTAGGTGCGCAGCACCAAATTTATAATGGCATATATATTAGTTCTCCGAAATAAACAGTATCTACTTTTAAGCATATTAGAATATCGATTATATGAAGTTACTGAAAAATTAAAACCAGTTCACTATATTGTCCCGATGTGGGTGCTTGCATAAATGTTTAAACAAAAACCTATTGTGGTTTAAATTTACGGTTATCTAATTAAAATTAGGAAAAAGCAGAGATAAGATTTTAAGAGAAAATAGGCAAATCGTATTGCATCAATTCTGCAATGACAGTTTGCATAATTCTTTAAATTAAATTTGTGAGTTGGAAGTAAACACCAACATCATTGTATATAACCAGTCGTCAGACAATGTAGAAAAGCTACCGCTAGTCGCGTGCACTGATGCGCTTCGATCTTCCATGATGATCATCAGAGTACGATGGCAAATTGACTAGCGAGGATCCAACCGCAATGCATGCATATGGAAAGTAAAATTAGATATTTGGCTCTCACCTCCAGTAGTCTCACATACATTGTGTTTGAAGGGAAATGTCGGCTGCACAATTTCTATGCCGATTACATAATTATTGCATTAGCTCTATCATGACAGTTGTGGTTGGCTATTTGTAACTTTATGTGGAATGTGATACCATATCGGCTCCATCTGAACGGAAGAATAACCAAATAGCATTATTTGGTATTGGACTTAGATTTGTAGGCTGCGTGCAGCAGGGTGACTTAATGTTTGGAGTTACAGACGCCTATGCAGTTATGTCCAAGTTCGAGACCTGTCGGCGAAAAATTCGGGATGGTAGTTGAAGAGATCTCAATAAGGATGAAACCGGTCTATTGAATGAATACCTTATCTACTTCATAGAATTCTTAGTTTATACTGTCAATTGTATATATATATATATATATATATATATATATATATATATATATATATATATATATATATAATGTGACATGTGTGAATATCAAATTGGCAACCTTGATTTAATAATTATTGGCGTACTCAAGAGAAAATTGTAAAAAAATTAGTATTCAACTTACGTAATAAAACGATGTAAGTTGGCGGAAAATAATTTAAAACATGGTGTATGCAACATTATCATATCTTCAAATCTGTCTAGTTGCAAACTCAGTATTGCTAGTTTAAATTTATTTAAATCTACATGAATGTTAATTTTTTTTCTATAGTGACAAAGCATTCATGCCTGGTGACTCACCGTGAGTAGCACTCGCGTGAACGATAACGTGTTCCCGTTCCGCAGGTTCTAGAACATGGACTCCAGGGCGTAAATTTTCCCCATCCTTCTTCGCCGTGTTCTGTCAATTTCCTCGGCACGCAATACCCATTCGAACACTCCTGTTATTAAGTGTACATAAGGATTTCTTAAGTTAAGATTAAATTATTAAAAATTGCCAGACAATGTAACTTTAATCGTTATAAAGTCAAACTTCATGAGTAGTGTTTAACAGCACTGCGAATACTGGAATTGAATATCAATTCTGATTTGTTCCGGGATGGTGAACAAACGTGTGTTATACACATTAACGCATTCCTACCGTAACTGACAAATCATATTTGAATGTTGGGTAAATTATTATTCTATTGAGAAATTTCAATAGTTTAAATTTAATGAACTATATTTACACGCAACAATTAATTCTCAATTATACATTAACTAATATTTTAGGTTAGCCTCTGCTTAAGTTAGTGTTTCGATGGAATCTCTTTAGTTCTAAAGTTCAAAATAGCCACCCCCAATCTGTGAGATGGCAACAACAATTCATCCAGAAGGCCAGTTTCGACATTTTAAGGGAAATATTCAATTACTCGTCCGGATTTTTGCCTCGGACGGAATTCGAACCTGAATATATTTGTTTATGTATATATTTATATAAGATTTTAGATGCGCATTTGTCTAACCATCATTCGCTTATATGTTAAGTAGATAGGACGTGAGCGCGGGAATCGGGCAATGATCGGTGCTTTTTTGCAATGTGTGTTACGATGAATACATGTGTTTCCAACTGTTATATATATATGTATATACATATATATATGTATACATATATACACATATACATGTATATATATATATATATATAAATTCATATTGCCCCTTCCGCGCGCAAGAATAAAGAGGAATTTGATCAAACAGGCGAACCGCTTCTTTATGGTATTCTACTCATCTATCTATGAAATGAAAATACCCTTATATATATATATATATATATATATATATATATATATATATATATATATATATATATATATATATATAAGAGGAAAAAGAAAATAGAATATGTAAACGTAGAGAGAATGAAATTTAAAAATTGCCAATCAATTTCTTGCATCATCTTCTAGTTTAAACTTCAATACCCTGACATGTTTCTTATGCTTGCATAATTCCGGCTGAATTTTGTTTAATCATAAAGCTTCTTACGTGGATAATTCATTTCTGTCCTCCTATTTAGTATTTATTTTATTGGTACGTCTGCCGAGATTTCAACGAAATTTTGCACTGCTGCAGACGTGTATTCAAAATTTTATTTGAAACAGACGATTAAGTTGCAATGTTCTCCGGTCTCGAGTTATTAATCTTCTGGCCGGTCGCCCATCGGAAGTTGATCGATAACTTGCGCATTTATATTGGTATATAATATTTAATCTTGACAGTAACGGCTGTTAATCATTAATTTATGGTAAAGAAAAATTGTGTTCCTGTGTTTCATTTTTAATCTGGCCTGATCTATCTCTCAAAACTATTGATAACTTTTATTCATGAAATTGCTATAATTCAAGTGCTTTGCATTTATTTGTATTTTTCATATGGAAAGTGTATTACTAATTAAATTAAGGCTCGCATTTAAAAAAGAATCCTCCAAAAAAAACAACATGAATGTGAGTGAGTGTAGAGCTGAAATAAGTTTATTTTGAAAATCTCTCCTTTTAGTTTATTAAGGAGTTAAATTTTCCGGGAGATTCGTGCGCGGATTACGCAAGTTCGAACTACGTGTCATTCCATGTAGTGTGGGGTCTGTTCAGTAATGACAGATTGGGGATAGTTAGTTGGAACTTTGGGTCTAAATGGATGCCATACGAGTTACATCTAAAAGAAGGGAAAAGAAAAGACTAACCAAGTTAAATTAGTTAGTATATATCAGAAAATTGTGTGTGTAGTGTGTGGCAGGATAGCTCAGTAGTCAGAGCACCAGATTCAGAAGCATATGTGCCCAGGTTAGAGTCCTGATCGCGGCAAATTTTAGTCAGGTTCGTGATGAGTTCCCAATTAGGACGAAACCGGCATACTGGATGAATTGCTTTTTCTGCACTGTACAACTCTTAGTTTACACTGACATATGTTAGTAATTTATGGGACAGGTGCTTATATATCAAGATCAAAACCTTGTTTATAGAAATCTTACAAGGTTGGCACATTACAAAATTGAAAATTTAAAAATTATGAAGCAGTGTTGCGAACAAGAATCGGTTGTGTATCTCGTGTATTGGACGAACCAAGTCTTTTTGTTGGAATGAGGTTGCTGATATTTCTTCCAGCTGTTAGGACGAAAGACAAAACAATAATATTGATGAAGATTGAAAAGATATAAATTCCAGAGTTTTGTGTGATTTAATATCAGCCGATATTGATAAACGCATGCTTAACTTATCAGCAGTATTAATTGTTCGGCTAACAATGAAAGCATTATCGATAGACAGAAATAATGGAATTCATCCTTCTGATTAATATGATGATGATTTTGAGGCAGAATTTGAACTACTTTTTGAACAAACAGCCGACTTAGAAACTAAAAGCATTAATTATAAAAACTGGTTTAAAGCTGTACACACAAAACGCTCTGAATGAGATTAAACCGTTTTTTTCACCTGTGTTTGCATACCCCTCTGCTCCCATTTGAATTAATTCGCTAGTAGATACGCAATTCATAATGTACAATTTCCCAAATAAAATTTTATTAAAACATTAGCACAATGTACTAAATCTACCGCCATTTGCGTATTTAAACCTTCTTTGAGTACAAGACATAAAAGCCATATTAAAAGGAGGGATACAGCAATAGACTTTAACGCAAACGCTTCAGAAAATGTAACTGCAAATCGCATAACTTTTGCAATATAAATTATGGTACGACTATTGGTTTTGCACTAAATTGGCTTTTACGATAATCAAGGTTGCGATTTTGATATAATCACCTGACTCATTAAGTGCAAAATTTGTCAGCATTAACTAAGAATTAAATACTGTTTGTTGCGTAGAACTAATATATATGCAAGTATATATTAGGTGTTGCGAACCTAGTAACAAATTAGTTCACTTGTGACCAGAAGGATAAACCGCGAAATGTGATAGCTGATATCGATCAAGGCCAGGGTGTATGGATTTACTGGAATAAAAAATGTTCAGAAATTGTTGTTATTCTCAATTTCGGTGAACTATAGCATAAATTGATATCAATCATATTGGTACCATGTTCCGATTCGGAAACCGTGGCATTAGTACCATGTACCTTTTCGGTACAATAATGCTGGTATCGGTTACTAACACAATAGCCATAGTGTTAGTATCATTTACAGACTCGGTACATATATTATATAGTGTGAGTTAGCGTTGAAGTCGCATTGTCTTAGACTATACGGTGTTGGCTTCACTATTGCAGGTTTACACATTCGTCTAGGAGATTGTACCGTCCTATTATCCCACATTCTTGACCAAAATATATAGTGATTAAAGGGCGTAATACCAGCTCCTATTGATGAGTCGCCAGTAAGCACAAAACGAATGTGCATGAGATTATACTTTCCATTCATCCTGCCTTTGGTTTATCCTTCTGGTCACAACTGAGCTAATTTGTTACTAGGTTCGCAACACCTAATAAATACTTGCTAAACTAAGAATTGTTTAGTGTGGAAAAGGCAATTCATCCAGCAGACTGATTTTGTCCTTGTTGGGAACTCATCACATACTAGCCAGAATTTGCCCCGGACAGAGTTTGAATCTGGGTACGTCTGCTTAATAATCATTGGCTCTTACCACTGAGCCACACACTAAGCTCACTTTTAATTTAATCAACTAACATATGTTTTCTGGTTAGCATTTCCTTTATAAGAAGCATATATATGGAATCAATTTAGACCTAATTTTCACTCTAACCACCAAGAATCTGTCATTACTGAACAGACACCGCACTTCATTGGGAAGTGGAATTGTAATGAACATTTATATAATTAAACGTACATTGGTTGCACAGGCGGTGAAAACAGGGGTGGCTCAGTAGTTATAGTATCAGGTCGAGCCCTTTTCGCATCAAATTCTGACCAGTACGCGGTGAGTTCCCAATAAGGACGAAACCGATCTACTTGATGAATTGCCTTTTCTAAACAGTACAATTCTTAGTTTATACTGAAATATTTATTTACTTAATTGGTCAGGTTGTTATGCTAAGGACGCAACCTTGATTATAGTAATTGTTATTATCGCCCATGCAACCAATGTTCGTATAATTATGTAAATTGGAAAGTCATGCATTATATAATTTAACTGATCGAGGCACTGTATGTATAAGAACAGAATGAATAAGAACTAAAAACAACCATTTTATAAAAAATTAATTTTGCTATTTTTATTTCAGATTTGCTGTTTTAACAACAAAATTTGTCGAAAAGCATCTACATTTCTCCAGTTTTGCAGTCTCATAAGTATGACTCGTTTAAATAATTAAATTGATGATTATTTTATGATAGAATTAATTTTCTTTACAGTCATACGTACTGACGCGTTTCGAACTTACATAATCATTGTCAGGGTACGACGGCAAACTGACTAGCGATGATTAAACCGCAATGCATATATGTATATATATATATATATATATATATATATATATATATATATATATGAAAGCAAAATTCGATACGCTGGCTCTCACCACTAGTTGTCTCACAAATATTGTACTTGATTGGAAATTTCTGCTGCACAATTCCTTTTCAGTCACGAAAATTAACTTTGTGCAGCTTTCGCCAAATATAAAAGTAATAAAATTAAACAATCATTGATTGCGCGGTTTGTGGTAACTATTGTTAAATCAAGTCTGCAAGCTTGGAGTAAACACCAATCCCATTTTATTTAATTAATCATAGAACAAATTAGCAAAACTACTGTCATATACACAGAATAGCATATCATGAGTGAGATGACTTTTATTACAAAAATTCTGCAATAACGAGAAAAATTGTTTACGAAAATCAAATTCCAGACTTCACAGCTTATCAGGTGTTAGTCTTGGGAAGGAACGAAAAGGATTTATGCATTGATGAAGACGGCAACTGTAGAATCTGTAATCTAGAGCTAAATAATATCATATAGTTGTCTCTAGTCAGACATTGCTTGCTCTGGTAGAATTGGAAGTAAATAATAAATGATACATAAAGCAATCTAGAACTTAGTTGTCAAGAGAGAGTTGCCACTCTTGTACCAATAATGCCTTTAGCGCCATTATTCTAAGTTTCGTGCAATAATGTATTTTTTGCATTTAGCAAACTTTTGCGGCCTAATAGCCATACATACTATATAATTCAGTTTATTATCCCGAATATGTAATTCATTCCAACAAGTAGAATCGAAGTAAATCTTAATAGATTCAATGGGTCTCATTTATGAATTACAATAACTCATACAATGATTTCATTGATTCCGATGAGCCGATTTTCCGTTATGCCTCAAGACATACGACAGGTTTTATAAATTGAGATTGATGTTTAACGCAATTCTATGAAGTTGATCTGAATAATTTTTTTTTAACACCAAAGCAATCATTGATTGTTTATTTATATAATTTGTATGCTTGTCATATTTTCCTCCATTCATCACCAAAATAATTAGTGGACATAAGGCGTAATATCGGTTCATACAGATGAGTCGTCAGTAAGCAAGGAAGAAATGTGAACATGAGATAATTAGTTCCGTTTGTGCTGTCTTTAGGTTATCCTTCCGATCTCATTTGCACTATTTCGTTACTAGGTGGGCAACACCTAATAGACAATTGCGAATTGTACAGTCCGTTAATTGTAGACCAGCCCAAAGTATGCGTAGCTATTATGAACTATTGCAACATACACGAAATTATGCACCTTATTTTTTGCATTGATGCTGCATTCTCGTGTAAGTACGTACATCTGAATGTGGTTGTGTGGCGTTGTGTGAAATTGGCACAATAAAATGGGATTTAGGTTTTTCTAAATCCGTAAATTGGATTTAAAAAATTATTGCCTCCGGCAGCGTTATCAATGATTGATAAATTGAATAATTCATATTAAAATTCAGAAAGCTACGAAATGTTTATGTTTGAAATACGGTCAAAACTTCAGTCGAATGAAATGTGTTTGAACAATTATTGATTGCGCGGTTGGTGATAACAATTATTTAAATCAAGGTTGCGAGCTTGATATAAACAACAATCCCATTATGAGTACATTTGTCAGTATAAACTATGCATTGTTGGGAAATCTTCGTGTAGTGTCAATAATTTGACGCTGACAGAGCTCGTTTTTTAGGTATAAATATATGTCATATAAGCTCCACCTGAAAGAAAGGCTAAACAAAACCATGAATTAGTATATAAGTAAAGATTGCGTGTATTGAAATGTGTAATCATCTATTCTTCTCATCACACGTTTTGTGAATAATGTCAAATTTTCTTCAGATGATTGGCGTGGATATTTGTTTTCAAGGTCTTCAAAATTTCGTTCTGTCATCTGCGGTATTCAACTTTTCGGTTGGCCAACTCACTGTTACAGAATATATTGCAAGAATTCTTATTTTAATATTATGGCCAGTTTTGAAAATATTGCGGAAATAGAGCAATTATCAAGTGAACGTAACAAATGTAGTTAAATACATATTTCTGAGGAACTTAAGCGTTCCGAATTAGATGATCATACCGCATATATGGATTATCCGAGCCTGGCATCTCAGAGACTCTCTTTTGGTAGTGACCAAAGAGCTCAGTGTCTATAGTCACAGATTTCAAAGCAGTCGAGCCCAGGTTCGAGTCCTGTCTGTGGAAAATTCTGGACAGTAATTGAAGAGTTCTCTATAAAGACGAAACCTGTCTACTGGATGAATTAGCAATTCTACATTATACAATGCTTAGTTTCTATTTAAATGAACATGGGATGCACAGACGGAGATAACATTTACTATAATCAAGGTTGCGAACTTGATATAAGCACACATGAACCATTAAGTACTTACATTTTGTCAGTATAAACTAAGAATTTTATAGTATAGAAAAGGCAATTCATCCAGTAAACCGATATCGTCCTTATTGGCAACATTTGTAGCGGACAGGGCTCGAACCTGGCCACGTCTGTTTCGGAATCTGGTGCTCTAATCACTGAGCCATCCTGTTGCACATTAAAGACAATTGTCATTTATAAACTAACGAACGTTTCTTGATTAGCGTTTTCTTAATAGTTTAGTATACGACAGGGTGACTTAATGGTTAGAGCACTAGATTCCGAAACAAACGTGCCCAGGTTCGATCCCTGTCCGCAGCAAATTATGTCCAGTAAATAATGAATTGTCAATAAAGATGAAACCGGTCTAGTGGATGAATTGCCTTTTCTACACTTTACAATTCTGACATGTATGTACATAATGAGTCAAGTGTTTATATCAAGATTGCAACCGTAGTTTCTATTTATAAATGTATACATTATGGGATCAATGTTTATAAAAAAACTCGCGATCTTGATTCAAATAAATGAAATATATGCAAGAGCTGCATTTGTGTTAACATTTAGCTCTACGAAAATTGCGGATTTTTACTTTCTGTCAAACTATAACTTTCTTGACTGGAGGTTCACTTAGATAGATGTATATATGTGTAGTATTTGCATTTAACTGGCTGTATGCGAATTATTTTCACGCCTAAATGCGCATAGGTGACCTGCGCCAATCTAGAGAAATTAAATTAGATCATATTAAAGAACAATTATAAGCATAAATCGAGTGAACTGGTTGCAAATTCATACTTGCATTATTCGTCTGTTTTTAATTTTTACATCATGCATTGGCATAAGGTTATTAATTGTGTATTTTATTTATTGGGCTTACAATGTAATGTGCAGGCCACCCCAATTACGTAATTTCACGCCGTGAGAACTAAAAAATTGGTCTAACACATGTAAAGGTACAATTAATATTGTGGCACTTTTGTTTGACTTAGCTGGTTATACATATCAGAAATTGATCAACGGACATACATGCTTATTCCTATCTTGTGAAGGTCAGTCATAAAAATAAATAGTTTGGCTAACAGAAACTTAACTCCTATTTAAATCAAGCTTGCTATCTGAATATAATAACCAATAATTATATATATATATATATATATATATATATATATATATATATATATAATTATGAAACAAGCATTTTATAGTGTAGAAAAGGAATTTCATCCAGTAGATCCGTTTTTTCCTTATTGGGAACGCTTTACGTACTGTCCATTACTTGTGACAGACAGCTCTAGAACATGGGCACGTCTTCTTCGGAGTCTGCTGTTCTAATCATTGAGCCACTCTGTAGCACACTACACTATGCAAAATTTTCAGTTATATACTAGTTAATGCCTCTTTGTATGCTTTTCCTTTATGTGGAGCCTATATGACCTACGATTAGACCTAAAGTTCCCACGAACTTTGTAATTATATATCAGTCACCACACTACCTGGGAACGTGGTATTGAATTGAAAATCTTTACTATTAAATGAACATTAATTGAGCAGGCGGTGATAAAATTTAAAAAAAATCATGGTTGCGAGCTTCATGCAAAAACCAATTCCATTATATGTATGTATATATGGATATATATATATATATACATATATATATATATATATATATATATATATAGTTGTCAGTATAAAATAAGCAATGTATAATTTTGAAAAGAAAATTCATCTAATAGACTCGTTTTATCCTTACTGGGTACACTTCAGGTATTGTTCAGAATTTTACAGCGCACAAACTTGTGATGCACAGTGGGTCAATCAAGGATACAGGCTAGGTAATATGGAATATCCGCAACAAACAAAAGAGCTGTAACTTCACCTGTATTCTTCACAACAAAAATCAGTTTACTTTGAAGAATCCAGTTACGCAATTATGCAATCTCTTTTTCTCTAACATGTCCAGGGAAGGTCTAGACGCGACAATACGTAAAAAGCAATGGTTTTCCTATGTTTTTCAATCAAATTGATTTAACTATATGTGGTTTTTCATCAATTTTGATACATGCTTTAGATAATATATCCAAAATTCGCTAAAAAAGCGTTAAATTTGAAAGTTGGTTTAAGCATGAAATTAATTAAGTTATTAAAGTAAATTTTATGATAAGTTAAATTATATTAAATATAATCTGTGAGAAAAGTATATTTCGATATATACCAGAGATGAGTTGTCATTGAAAATAGTTTATTAACTTTTAATCCATCAATAAAAAAATGATCAGATCTCAGATATCATTTTGCAATACAACGGTAAAAAAACTCTATACACAAAATGACAACCAAAGAGACACTTACGAATATATACAGTTATCACTCAGCCCAAAAAATTGAATTTAAACCAAGTCAGACCAGTTACTATCCGCATAATCAAATGAAAACTCATAAAGTATATAAATTATAGATTGCAAAGTGGTATATAAACGTGTATCACATATGTAAATAAAAAGTGTTTTTACTGAAACAAATAAGAAAACTCAATAAAGGAACGCTTCTTTCATCAAAAATATTACGGTCGGAAAATTTCCTTCGAAAATTCTTATGCGAGTATAGTGTCTATGATGTTGATTAATGTAATCTGTTCGGAAAAATTGAGGAAAAGAATATTCTGATTATATATATATATATATATATATATATATATATATATATATATATATATATTATAATTAAATGTTGTTACAATATATAATTAAATTTATGAATATTTTCCTACGCACTGCTTTTCAATGCGAAATTTCTGTCCATTTTAAGGTTGATTTTTTTCTCATGATGTAAATTTTTCATGTCTATGTTTTATTTTAAACATGTTTATGCTTTTGTTAATTGAGTTGAGAAATATATCAAGCATGAAAAAAATAATTATTAAGCATCTATATTTTCTAACTCTGCTTCATAAAATATGTGTACTTTCATGCATTGTTTATTTGTAAAATAAAATTACAATGTACTTTTCCACATTTTTCCGTACATTTTGCATTAATTAACACCAAACTTTTTATGCTGGAATCAAAATTTTCGAATTAAATTTTCTGATACTTATATTCATTATTAAAAAGCGTTCCTTTCTTGACTTTTGTATTTTTGACACCAAAAACAAAATGTTTTTGTTATTTTTATTTTATATATATATATATATATATATATATGTCTGTATATATATATGTATATATGTATATATATATATCTATATATAACAAGTTAATTAAAGCTTCGTCGCACTTTAGTTTATATATTTATTGTCGGTAAGAAATAAGCATTGCATTGAATAGAAAATGAAATTAATTTTCTATACTGGTTTTATCCTTACCAAGCACTCATTAATTATTTGCCAAAGTTGGCGAAAATATATATTTATGCATATAATTGTATACGTACAGAAATTTATATTGATATTTATTGCCTGTAATAAAAGGCACAAAATTTATTCCTTTATTTATTTTGTTTTATTGTCCTCTTAAGCAATAAAAACTATACATTTCTCTCTTTTGTTTTTATAATTATTTTCTTTAAAAACTTCTATACATTAAACCATATATGTAAATAATTTGTGGAAGTTATTTGGCATGATTTTGATTACATATATTTTTTCTCCGCTTAAACCAAACACAACATATGTTATAGTGATTACATATGGTAGCAAGAGCATTCCGTCAAGTGGACTGACTTCGTCCTTATCAAGCACTTTCCAGACTTTACGGCGGCCGGGGCCTAAACTGCGTTTTTGCACTCAACCACTATGTTGCCTCTCCCGCGAATTTCCCTCGATATTTAGTCATGTAATTCATGTTTTGGAAAGCCTTTTCTTCATGTGGAGTCCATTTTACATCCTTTTCGACATTAAGTTATAACTAATCACAAAATTGACGATTGCTTGCGACATCGAGCAAGTGTTACGCAGCAGTAAATTGGGATACGGATTATGCACAAACTTAATCAATGAATTAAATTCAGCAATTCCTCGATTTCAAGGGTGAATATTAGTCATTGTAGGTTAATTTCTAAACAGAGGCATACAATTTCAGTAGTGTTGAAATATTAGATCATCGATTTTATGAATTATTAAACGTATTCCATGGCGTTCAAAACACATACTAAACAATTTCGGCCGGGTAAAATAGCTTAATTATATACGTAACGTGACTTATCACATTGGAATCGTCAAGGGTTTGATTTCTGATCATTGCAGCTTAAACTAGTTCTGCAAATTGGCCCAATACAATCACGACGTTCGTCGAAAAGTTGGATTGCATGTACAAAACTTTTTAGTTTATGAAAATGTTTAAAACAAGCTCATTATAAAGAAGGAAATTGTTGCGAAACTGGATGATGTGTAATAAATTACTTGTGTTGTGCCACTGGCTTTGTTATTTTGCCCTTAAATGGTGAGAAATAGGTTCCCCAAATTTTATGCGGAGCTGAGTATTGAGAACAATACCGTGTTATACACAAAACAGATCAATTAAATTAGTTAAAATATATTTAATTTTCTATGAATATGTCTCTGCACTAAAAACTAAAAATAGCATCTGGTAGTAAAGACAGTCGTCTTTGTAGAGTCGTTTTGACCTAATTGGGTACACGTGAAGTACTTCAGAGAATTTTCCGCGACACAGGCTCCAACAGGGGCACATTTATTTCGCAATGTTGCATACGCCTACAACGCAAACTCCGTTGCAAAACACGTCGCGTTTACAATTCTATAACAATTCATGTTTTTCGGTTGTCTTTCCGTCAGGTGATTCCTATTTGACAATTACTTCCATCTAAAGTTCGAACTAACCACATCGAATCCGTGATTATGAAACAATCACATCTGGGAAAGTGATATTGAATTGATTTTATAACAGGATTTTGATTATATGTGTGATTAGTATAAACTAAGCATACAATGACATATTTATATATAATTTAGCGAAAATGCTCCAAATATAGTAAATCTTCAAATACAAAAAGCATTTATTCCTCGATATGATTTTAAAAATACGTTCATGATTGTACACTAACGCTTTCGATCCATCCTGTCAACTTGCTCACCAGGAGAATAGTGCATAAGTGTTAATTAAGCATAAATTTAAGAAAACGTTCATAAATAAAGCACACCAACTTATATATTAGTTCGATATTTTCTAAACTCAGTTTGCATGGGGCTTCAAAATTATCATGATATATATGTATATATATATATATATATATATATATACATATATAAACAAAATTGTATTACTTAAATCAAAGTAGCGATCTTGATATAAATACCTAACCCATCATGTACATATATTTGTCAGTATAAAATAAGCACTGTGTGGTGTAGATAAGGCAAT
>JAQBSW010009125.1:0-30444 GCA_029291075.1 Eudiplozoon nipponicum | reverse complement strand
GGAAATTGTTGTAATTCTCGATTTGGGTGAACCTTAGCATAAATTTATATCCATCAGGTTGGTATCATGTAACCGACTTCGGAAACCTATAGTGTTAGTATCCGGTACTCATCGATTTCAAAAAAGGTATCAGTTACCAACACAATGGCCATAGTGTTAGTATCCTTTGCAGACTCCGTATATATTACTATAGTATTAGCTAAGTCGCATTGTCGCAGTATCCGCCCATTAGTTTGTACATTGTCATATAGTGAGTTAAGCATTGTCGTAGCTTTCAGATTGCTAGCTTCACTACAGGTTTACACATTCGTCTAGGAGATTGTACCGTCCCATTATTCCACATTCTTCTACCAAATATATAGTGGTTAAAGGGCGTAATACCGGCTCCTACTGATGAGTCGCCAGTAAGCACGAAACGAATGTGCATGAGATTATACTTTCCGTTCATGCTGCCTTTGGTTTTTCCTTCTGGTCACAACTGAACTCTTCCAAGTCACATATATTCATTGTTCGTTTTATCTAGTGACATCTTTAGTATATCTTTCTATTTTTATTTGCAACAGTTAGTCAGGAGTTTGTATCCTAGATTTGGGTTGTTCTTAAGCTTATTCGGTATTATCGTTTCTTATCTGTTATGGATTGCTAATAATAGAGAGTTTGTTTCAATATTTAACTTGTCTAATCCAAATATTTCATTACTGTTAACTATGCTGTATTTAGCAAAATTATCTCTTGATTCTTAATTTACATAACCAATCTATCGTTTTCAGTATTTTATTGTCGAACTTTGAGTGATGAGAAAGATTACATATTGATGCAGACTCAGAAGGAACAAAAACCCTCTTGTCCATTGTAAAAAAAACTGCCGTAATCAACAGCTCTACTTAATTTTGGATCACCATGTTTTCGTGGATGTGATTTCTTGAGTTCTGACTCTCGAATGTTTTCATGTAAGAATAATTTTCGTATGATTGTTCCTCAAAGTAATGGACAACTTCAGTACTATCACAAAAGATCAATTCTGCCTCTAGGTAAGCATGATCTATGTATTTCGAATCTCTAGTTGGTAGTTTTAGGACGGAGTAAATAATAGTTCGATGATAAATTAGTAATTTCAAAGATGTTTGCTAAAATCACTGACGACCACATTGTAACCATGACAGTTTAAACTAAATTGAAAGGTTTTAACAAAGTGATTATCATCGAACAAGCGCGCAGTTAATATCGATGTAATAATATGAAAAGAAATAAAATCAAGATTGGTATTACCGTCACTAATATATAATGGGCTAGCGTGTTATATACATGTAATAGAAATGAATACTCTATCACTACGATTATTCAGCGTTCTTTCTTTACGGAACATTGTATATCCCTGCTTTGCGAATTCATGATCTCCACTATCCTTATGAAACCATGTTTCCACAAGAATAATAATATATGAATTATTCGACAGTAAGTCGTTTTTATTTTTATAACAGCATGAAACAAATTGTACATATCTAACAACTTGTCTATATTTGCGGCATTCTCTAGTCTGCTTAGTTTTTTTGTTTCTGTAAACCCCTTTACGTTTTGTTTTTAAATCATTTGCATTAGATGTTGGTATTTGAATAATGCTGCTACTCACTTTCGTTGAATTCGTAAGCGCTCGTATATTTTTGCCTTTGTGCTAAAGCCAATATTCTTTGTAAGAGGGTTTTCTCTTGGCCAATGAAGACCTTTATAAATGCATTTACTTCCTCCTTATTGTTAGTTGTGTTAATGATTTTGGTTGATTCGAAAGTTTTGTGACAACTCTCTTATCGACCCCATAATGTCTTACTATATCTGCATACACGGAATCCTTAATGATCGCGCTTAACTAGCATACATCATCCTGCTCGGCATGTTCGTTAAAATTGAACAGAATCAGTTGATCTTGTTTGTCTGACCAAGCTGTGACCTAACCTGACAACAAATTCAAAACATATATATATATATATATATATATATGTTTTTATACATATTGATATGTATTTTATATATTAATATAAGGTGTGCATAACCTAATAAATATTTATTACTAATGTAATATATATATAAATATATATATATATATATATATATATATATATATATATATATATAGATAGGATTAGGGATGTTGGACTCACACTGTTGCTTATATCCATATATATGTTTTTATACATATTGACATGTATTTTATATATTGATATAAGGTGTGACTAACGTAATAAATATATAGTAAGAATAGAAAATATTCATGTTTAACAATTAACAATGGTCCTTCTTCTAAATAAATAATATATATATATATATATATATATATATATATATATATATATAGTGTTACGATATTATATTTAGATATATATGTATATAGATATAATGAATTATTTTAGTCATATGAGCAAATAGTCTTATGCAATTATTTCTATGAGTTGATTAACTTCGCATTGTGCTTACGATTAGTTTTTTGAAAAACGTTAGTTGTCCATACTATCTCTATCTTTCTCTCTTTAATCTTTCACCTAAGCGTCGCTATGACATTCACTCTCCATCCATCTACGTAACTTGCTGCTCCATATTTGAACTAATTTGTTGCTATGTGCGCAATACCTCATACACCATTGTATACATTAGAGTTCCCGGCTTTAAATAAAATACAATATATGACATTCAAGGTTTTAGTTTTTTATCATTTTTGAATTTTGATTACCGTGACATAGTAGCAATACAGTTATAACAAATAACAAAAGGTTCGATACTGTCTCTCTCCCCTACAATATTCTGCATACGAGATGAGATTACGTATACCGGGAATTTGAGATAGGTGAGGTAATGATTGGTCTGCTAATTATAAATAGTTATATATTGAGTTTAGTTACTGAGACAAATTCTATGATTAAAAATAGTGTTGAGTCAATTATATATAAATAGAATGGTTTTGGAACGAGGTTACCACATTTGCTTAAATCTGCTATTGTGAAGTTTGTACTGTGTTGCCTGAGGATGGTGCTGGAAAGTAGGCTCCGAAACGTCGCCAGTAAACAAAGATGTGATAGAACCGCATTTCCAGTTGAACAAAGAAGAAGTCAACCCGATCAAAGACAAAACAAAATTGGAAAGTGTGATCAATCGGATCTTTGTGTAACTGCCCGTGTACAGCTATTACCCGCGTACGCAAAACGCGGCATTGCATTGATTGAAACGTACACACCGCAACAAAATTTCAAAAAAAATTCAAAAGTTCTTCGCCTGATATTTTTTTCACATTCAGTTTGTTTACTACTTCTATCAATTCTGTCAATTACCAAAGGTTTATCAAAATTATTCAATTGATCAACGCTCTCCTGAGGTACCTTTTCCAATCGTCATTTTTTTGGATTACTCCATAGTTCGCATTTCTGTTACTTCCACTTTGGACCAATATTGATTTAGGTCATCCTTCATTTCCCCACTTTTAGTTTAATATTATTGTTCTCTGTTGTATTATTATTTAGGGCGAGTCATTTCGTCAATGAATTTATCAATATTCAATGTCGTTTTTATTTGTCGTAGCAACCATTTCGAACTGCGCATGCTCAATTTTATCAATCCAATAGTACGTGAAATACCGTTGAAAACTTAGAATATCTTATTAATACAAGTCTGTGCACAGTTATTCAATAATCAAAAGTAATTATTTTCTAGAGTACTAATAAATAACATTCACTCTTTATTTTAAATATATTAATCTTTCCAATCGCGGGGCCAGATAGCATTTGTTGCCAAATTTGTTAAATGAAACAATCATTCAAAGTCTGTAATCTTAATTTACGATATAGGACTCCAAAATTATTTCATATCTATATTGAGTATCAAAATTAGGAGACAATATAATTCTTGAATGATTGCGCAGTACTAGCTTCAAATATTGGATATCCGCTATTTGCATTCACGGGTTGTCGCTTTGCACTATCAGTTTTTTATTGACTAGGTACGGATTCGTCCCTTTCTTACGAAGGCTTCAACGTTCATAATAAACACTGAAAATGAGATACGATCTAATATTTGTTGACTGGCAAAGTATCGGTATGATATTTTCCGTATCAGCCTCAGGCCTCTAATCACATACACAGAACAATGCTCACAATTACAGGTTTATTCAAATGTGGTAACCTCGCTCCGAAAAAGTTCTATTTATATATTCTTGAAAGAACCCATCCTGTATATGCATATGCATGGAGCACATGAAAACACACTCAATATATGCACAGCCATACAAAAGCCAAAAGTGGCTACTGTTTCATTGCCATATAACCATAAGAAGCGAACATTGTAATTCGTATTGTTCATGATTATATGTGGACTGTAAAAGAACACTAGGTCGCCCATCATAGCGGATGGTTTCTATTCGGAGTTTTCCTTCTCCTAGATGGTATGCCAACTAAGTCTGATGAGCACTATCTGCACAGATGCCCGTTATTAAAGTTTCCTTCAGCAGCCGAAACTTTCCATTCGCGTCTGGCGCGCTTGTTATCATTCCTTCAAACACATTTAACAATAGGTTACTGCACAGTTATACCAAACTACGTCTTAAATCCACTCTTAGTATAGCTCAGTGTAGTCCGCGGAAAATTCTAGACACTCAATATATATATATATATATAGGTATATATATATATATAGTATATATAATTCACTACAATAATGGTACAATTGCAGCTATCTTAACTCGCCAGTATCATCATCATACACATCCATACAAAAGCCAAAGGTGACTTTGTTTCACTGCCATATAACTATAAAAAGCGAAACAAAAAAATTTACATAACGACAAGAATTATAATTGCTGCACAGAAATGAGTCAAACCAAATCTCTACACAATACCATTTTGGTCAAGTCAGCTTTAGGGCAAAGCAACATCAACATTACAGGTACCTTGCAGGTTTCACCGTATCACTCCATAAACAAACCAAACGTCGCAGCTAACTTTGCCTTAATAAGAAAAAAAAGCTACGGAGATGATTCTACTACACATCTGCAACAAGATCGCCAGTGAGCTCGATTCGATGCCATATCGCGAAGGGTTTCTAACCAAGAAATATGATGGCAGTCAAGTAGGTCCTATACTACCCAATTTGGATGTGACTTCAACTGTTTCTGCCATGTCGAAATCTGCTCACCCTGTTTCTTACGCGAATTTAGTGTTGGATGAAATAACAGAGCTCTACTGGAAATCGTATTGAGGGCATACGCAAAACGTGACTGATCCAACGAAGTTAATGGAGCCTTATTTGTTTTTCTAACGAGCACTTGTTGGCAGATCCAAAAATGCATATACAGATGTCAATGTTGGTTATTCGTTGTTGGTAACCAACATGTGCTATGATATTCAAACAACGATAGTCGAATGCCTGTAAGCGTCTAAAATCATCAACCCTAAGAGACCAAGCTTCACTAGCATATAGTAAAACTGCGCATACAGATGCATTGTAAACACGACCTTTAAGGCATAGTGAAATATTCGCGTTTCTTTATAAAACACGAAGGTTCCAGAAAGCTACTCTTGATTTCGCGATTTTCATTCTCACCATGTCAGACATTTTGACTAAGTTATTGATTGAGCTCCTAAGATACGTAAGCCTGTCAACTAGGTCTTGATCTTCATTCTGCGATTGCAGAGTTGGAATCAGCTGTGTATAATCATGTAAAAGTATCTTAAATTTAGAGTGTGCGAATGTCAAAATCTGTAAAACCAAACAGAGAAACAAGATAGCTGGTACTATGCCAACAGAAGTAACGAGCGCCAGGCACAAAATAAAAAAAAACTAAATAATTCTATAAATCAAGTTTACGAGCGCCTGGCAGTAGTCTTTTTGGTGTTCCACGTATGGTTAAATACAATGGAATTGGTGTTTACTTCAAGCTCGCAAACTTTATTTAAAGAACTGAACAATTCTTTAAAAGGTTACTTCTACTTCGTAGTTATTTGTTTACTGCAATAACTTGGTGGCCTTTGTTTAAATAAATGTCTTTTCTTAGTTCTACGTTTGCTTAGAGACAAAATTTTGGTCAGGAGAAATACTTTTCTCTACAATATTTACTTTGGCATAGCAACATTACAGATATGCCCCAAATGTTAGATTCTTTTTCTCGTCCTTTCGATAACCATTTTGCACACTTGATGAGATTTTGCATATTAAGATTTTGAAATAGATGTAATTGTACTCAGGTAAGGGTTGGCCGGTCATTTTAAGTCTATATATATATATATATATATAGTATATATATATATATATATATATATATATATATATATATAGTATATATATATATATATATATATAAAGATGATAAGTGGCTGTTTTCACCTGCTACATGCATATGAATATATAGTGTTTAGTTATTGAAACCGATTCTTTGTCTAAAAACATTAGTTTTAAAGAATATTTTAAAATAATTGTTTAGGAACGAGGTTACGATATTTGCTTAAATCTGCTATTTTGGGCATTTTAATGTGTTTGTGTGATTAGAGGCCCGAGGATGGTACGAGAAATATCGTACCAAAACGTTGCCAGTCAACGAAGATTAGATAGTATCACATTTTTTGTGGTTAGTTTAAAATGACGTTGAAGCTTTCGGAAGAAAAACGACGAATCCGCACCCAGCCTATAAGAAGATAAACTCGATGCGTACATGGAAATTGGAATCAATCGGATTTTTGAAAACCTGAGAGTACAAAGCGAAAACTCGCGAATGCAAATTGCGGATATTCAGCATTAGGAGACAGTTTTAATCTTAAAATTCCTTTTAATTAAATAAAAAGTACTGTTTATAAAGTCCGTCAGATTTTATGAATGGGCGTATTATATAAGATACAATCAATACTGTAGTTAATTACCTGATCTGCGTTTTGACTAACGCAGCTTTCATTGTTCCAGTAATTTTCTTTTTCTATGATATTTCGATCTTCGGTAATGAAGATCGAAATATCATAGAAAAAGAAAATTACTGGAACAATGAAAGCTACGTTAGTCAAAACGCAGATCAGGTAATTACAATTATTCCAGTTGCGCATCAAGGAAACTCTTTCAATACTGTAGTTACATGCCAAGTGCAAAAAGAGATTGATATCGGCTGGATCATTCATTAAAATGCAATCGATTTCCTTTTGCTCATTTATTTCAATCAGGAAAATTTTGATTGTTATGAATGTTTGTACAATTTATTTAGAAAAAAGGGTTAACATTTTAATTTTTAGCCATATTGCTTGTCAAATTAGCAAACTTATTCTTGTTGTTGTAAACTATTTTCTCAATAAATTGAGACATGGTATGATATAAATTGTATGCCATTTTGAAATTGTGTTTGAGTAAGGAGTTACATATTGAGCCCAAGTTGGTTTGATTTAAATTGATCAATTGACATTTTAAAATAATTATTAAATTGATACAAATTCGTCTAGAAACGATTCAGTCGTTCATTAAAACATATATCAGATCTACACCAAAGCTTTGTCTTATCCAGAATAACTAATGAGATACATGTATATATGATTCTCTATCTAATCGTAATACATTTTAATATTGACAATTTTTTATTTGGTAGCAAAGAACTTTTTTATCGAAAATTTAAAAAATCTAGACGCAATTTAAAAAAGATGTTTGCGTGAGTGATATATTGGCTAGACATAGTTTAACGCTAGGGCTGGTAGAAGCTAAGAAAGGAGTGCTTTCAGAAACTTTATAGTAGTTTAAATACTGTTTGTTGCGGAGAACTAATATATATGCAAGTATGTATTAGGTGTTGCGAACCTAGTAAATAATTAGTTCAGTTGTGACCAGAAGGATAAACCAAAGACAGCATGAGCGGAATGTATAATCTCATGCACATTCGTTTCGTGCTTACTGGCGACTCATCAGTAGGAGCCGGTATTACGCCCTTTAACGACTATATATTAGATTGAGGAATGTTGGATAATAGGACGGTACAATCTCCTAGACGAATGTGTAAACCTGCAGTAGGGAAGCTAACATTATATAAAGTCTCAACAATGCGACTTCAACGCCAACTCACTCTATATAATATATATATATATATATATATATATATATATATATATATATATATATATATATATATATATATATATATATATATATATATATATATATATATATATATATATATATATATATACAAATTCTGTAAGGGGATACTAACACTATGGCTGTTTTGTTAGTAACCGGTAGTAACATTATAGTACCGAAAAGATACATGAATGTACTAACACTATATGGTTTCAGGTCAATTTTATGATACAAACCTGATGGATATCAATTTATGCTAAAGTTCACCGAAATTGAGAATCACAACTATTTCTGAACACCTGTTACTCCAGTAAATCCATATACTCTGGCATTAATCGATATCACTTATCACATTTCGCGGTAAGCCTGACATCATTAAATTCAATATATAACAGTTAAATACTGTTTGTTGAGGAGAGCTAATATATATGCAAGTATGTATTAGGTGTTGCGAACCTAGTAACGAATTAGTTCAGTTGTGACCTGAAGGATAAATCAAAGGCAGCATGAACGGAAAGTATAATCTCATGCACATTAATTTCGTGCTTACTGGTGACTCATCAGTAGGAGCCGGTATTACGCATGAAGGAAAATAAATTTCAAATGAATATAATATAGTGCACTGGAATGGAAGCTTGAGAAGAATCTATATACCAATTTTCTCTACAGTATTTAATGAATAGCGAGCCTTATTCTAATATGCACCACAATGAGGCGTCATTTTTATGCACATGCATTAAAAAGCGAATAATAACTAATGTTCCATTGCCATATAACTATAAGAAGCGAAACAAAAAACAAGAAAAATTCTCTAAATAACGACAAAAACAATAATTTAAGCGTAAATTATTAGTGCGATTTATGAGAGAATGAAACTTGTCGCTATGAGTATATTTATCTTGATTACTCACGGAAACGAGGCAAACTAAACCTCGACTCAAAACCATTACGACCAAGTCAGCTTTAAGGCAAGGCAACATCCTTGCGGGTTTCACTGTATAACATTATAAACATAACCAAAAATCGTAACTAACTGTCCTACTAAGAAAATAGTTTCGAAGGTGATAATACCAGAAATCAGCAACAAGATCGCCACTGATCTCGATTCGACGCCATATCGCGTAGGATGTCTAACCAAGAACTATGATGTGCACATAGACACCGACCTGGATGTGATTTTAACTGTTTCTTCCATGTCAAAATCGGCCCACCTTATTTCTTACGCTAATCTGGCGTTGGATGAGAGAACAGCTCTAATGGGCAATCGAATTGAGTGCATGAGCAAAACATGAAAGAGCCAAAAAGTGATCCTGTAAAATTAACTTACATTTAGAAGGTGCGAATTTCATATAATCTATTCAAGGTGGCCTGAGCAAAATCTAGATTGTCGAATAATGGTACTATATAGTCTGTATAGTCAAGATCGATTAGTTTATCGCCCGGGAGAACTTGTGAACCATTGAGTTAGTGCACCCCTAAAGTTTAGAAATACGGTTATTCAAGAACTTACCTTAACGTAAAATTATCTATACAACCTCTTCCTGAGTGGACTCCGGCCTGTTCGTCTCTAGTGTGTGATTTACATGGAGCGCTAGGACGACGTAGGGCAATCGAAGCAAATAACCTCGACAGGATTGGAGTCAAGCTTATATCACAATGGTTAACACACGAATTATTATTGCCTTTATTGAATATAGGAATGCTGGTCGACTCATTCCAATCAAGTTATACGGTCTCCTCATTCCATATAGTACGAAAAAGTTTAGTCAACGCTCCCGAAAATTTATCCCCACCATCCTTAAATAATCCTGGAAGAAAATCATTAGGGCCTGCGGCTCTGCAAGATAGGATTTCTAACTCTGATGGTTCTTCGAGACTAACATCCCTCACTGTTGATACCGGCATGTTTTCGGGAATCGGAATGGGCATATATGTATATACAAATATTTCTATAAGTTGGCTAACTTAGGAACGTGCATATTTTTAGTTATTGTAGAACATTTATGTAAAATACTTATATTTATTCCCTTACTATCTCTTCGTTTCTCTCTTTATTTAGTCTTAATCTAAGCGTCGCTCTGGCCTTCGTTCTCTTTCTATCGAGGTAACTTGCTGTCTTTGGTTTATCCCTTGGGTCATATTTGAACTAATTGCTACTAGATGCGTAATACCTAATACGAAATTGCATCGTGTTACAGTGATAGCTGTAAGGAAGCTGTATTGCTGATGTTGCCTTTCCCTAATGCTAGCATGACCATAATGGTGTGAAGAGGTTTAGTATGCCTCATTTCTGTGAGTTATCCTGAATAATTTACTCATATTAGCTAGGTATTCTTTCTCTCTTTCTCTCTCTCTCTCTCGTAAATCTCACTATTAATTTGTCTGAAATATTATTTCTTTTGTTATATATATTTCTAACTTTATATGACAGTGAAAAATTAGTCACTTTTGGTTTTTGTATGGCTGGGTATGATGATGAATTGCATACATATTAGTTCTCCGCCAAAAACAGTATCTGACAGTCAAGTTTATTGGTTTTTTCAGTTTTGCATTTTAACTATTTAGAGGCTCCAGTCCTTTAAGCTGATGAGAGCCCCGTAAACACCAAGTTAGATTCAGTTTTAGTGTGCCTATAAGAGTCTGATAAGATAGTTTTCTCTTCCATATCTATCAAGTTCATGCATAAGACCCCTGTACTATGCTATCATTGCTCTCAAATTTAAGGTTAGCCTCCATGTTAATCACATCTAAATATATAATTAATTAATGATGTGAAAAACCAAGAACTGTCTACTTCTTACACAACACTACACCCGAATAATTAACCTGGCAAGAGATAAGACGCGAAAAAACGTAATTTTTAATTTACTTGTTCTTGAACGATCCCAATATGCACAAATTTAAACAGAACCTTGTTTATTCAAGTTTATATAGTGAAGATCAAAATATGTAAAACCAAACCGAAACAAAAAAGCTGCTACAATGTCAACAGAGGTCACGCGCGTCAGGCACAAAACAAAAATAAACAATTCTATAAATCAAGTTTACGAGTGACTGGCAGTAGTTTTTTTGGTTTTCGACGACTGGTTAAATACAATGGAATTGGTGTTTACTTCAAGCTCGCAAATCTGATATAAAGAACTGAATAATTCTTTCAAAGGTTACTCCTACTTCGTAGTTATTTGTTTACTGAGATAACTCGGTAGTCTTTGTTTAAATATATGTCGTTGCTTAGGGACAAAATTTGTAAACATTGGCTTGAAAATGTTAAATAATATTTATTTTTGTCAGAGGAAATATCTCTAATTACCTTGACATTGCAACATTACAGATATACCACGCGTGTTCGATACTTTTTCTCTTCCTTTCGATTACCATTATGCACACTTGATGAGATTTTAGTTAGAGGGAATTTGAGATAGCTGCAATTGTACTCAGGTAAGGGTTAGTCGGTCATTTGTAGTATATATATATATATATATATATATATATATATATATATATATATATATATGTACATATACGTAAATATCTCTATATATATATATATATATATATATATAATACTATATATATATATATATAGTTGTAGAGTTGGCGTTTTCATCTGCTCCATGCATATGAATATATAGAGTTTAGTTACTGAAGCCGATTCTTTGTTTATAACCATTAGTGAGTCGATAGATTTTTTAAAGAATATATTAATAGAACTGTTTTGGAACGAGGTTAACAAATTTGCTTAAATCTGCTATTGTGAGCATTTATCTGTGTATGTATGATTAGAGGCCCGAGGATGGCACGGGGAATCTCGTACCGAAACGTTGCCAGTCAACGAATATTAGATAGTATTACATTTCAGTAGTAGTATGAACGATGTTGAAGCTTTCGGAAGAAAGGGACGAATCCGCACCTTGCCAATAAGAAGATAAACTCGATGCGTACTTGGAAATTGGGATCAATTGGATTTTTGAAAAACAGAGTACAAAGCGACAACTCGCGAATGCAAATTGCGGATATTCAGCATTAGGAGACAGTTTTAAACTTAAAATTCCTTTTAATTAAATAAAAAGTACTGTTTATAAAGTCCGTCAGATTTTATGAATGGGCGTAATATATAAGATACGATCAATACTGTAGTTACATGCCAAGTGCAAAAAGAGATTGATATCGGCTGGATCATTCATTAAAATGCAGTCGACTTCCTTTTGTTCATTTATTTCAATCAGGAAAATTTTGATTATAATTAAGGTTTATACAATTTATTTAGAAAAAAAGGTTTAACATTTTAATTTTTAGCCCTATTGCTTGTCAAATTAGCAAGCTTATTCTTGTTGTTGTAAACTATTTTCTCAATAAATTGAGACATGGTATAATATAAATTGTATGCATTTTTGAAATTGTGTTTGAGTAAGGAGTTAAATATTTAGCCCATGTTGATTTGATTTAAAATGATCAATTGACATTTTAAAATAATTATTAAATTGATACAAATTCGTCTAGAAGCGATTCAGTCGTTCATTAAAACATATCTCAGATCTACACCAAAGCTTTGACTCATCCAGAATAACTAATGAGATACATGTATATATGATTCTCTATCTAATCGTAATACATTTTAATATTGACAATTTTTTATTTGGTAGCAAAGAACTTTTTTATCGAAAATTTTAAAAATCTAGAAGCAATTTAAAAAAAAGATGTTTGCGTGAGTGATATATTGGCTAGACATTGTTTAACGCTAGGGCTGGTAGAAGCTAAGAAAGGAGTGCTTTCAGCAACTTTATAGTAGTTTCTCATGAAGGAAAATAAAGTTCAAATGAATATAATAAAATGCACTGGAATGAAATCTTGAGAGGGACCTAGATACCAATTTCCTCTACAAGAATAGCGAACCATATTTCAATATGTACCGCAGTAAGGCGTCATTTTCATGCACATCAATTAAAAAGCCAATAATAACTAATTTTCCATGGCCATATAACTATAAGAAGCGAAACAAAAAACAAGAAAATTTCTGTAAATAACGACAAAAAATTTATTTAGGCGTAAATTGTTAGTGCGATTTATGAGAGAGAGAAACTTGTCGCTGAGTATATTTATCTTGATTACTCACAGAAATGAGGCAAACTAAACCTCGGCTCAAAACCATTACGGCCAAGTCAGCTTTAAGGCAAGGCAACATCCTTGCGGGTTTCACTGTATAACATCATAAACATAACCAAAAATCGTAACTAACTGTCCTAATAAGAAAATAGTTTCGAAGGTGATAATACCAGAAATCTGCAAAAAGATCGCCACTGATCTCGATTCGAAGAACTTTGATGTGCACGTAGACCCGTATTACTATGCTAGAGTGATCCATTCAGTGTTGTAGAATAAAACTCACTTTAATGCAGGTATATAAACTCATGTTTGGTCTATATTAGACTGTTTACGAAACTTGTTACTCAGAGTCGCAAACGTGAACATGCCAATGAAGTGAAAGTTTTGGAAAATCTATTGGATTTAGCCTCTTATATGAAGCAGTGTTTGGACATTCGTGTGATTGCCATTGATTAAATGCCAAACTAAGTCAGGTCTGCACGCAAATATGAGTTTTGTTAAGATGGATGCTTGTTGGCAATATCTGTGACTATGGTATCCATTTCACCAATCTTACATAGGGCTTTAACTTGTTTGTGGTAGACTCAATTTCCCAGCACTACAGGCACTATCTTGCCATGGAGTAGCGATGTAGTCAATGCGAATGTGATGGTGAAATGCTGTCGTACTAAGAGCGGCCACTTTTTGGTAAGCAAACTATGGTTGTGAGCTTGAAATAAACACCAACCCAATTGTATTTAACCAGCCTTCGAACAACATAAAAAGGCTCCCGCCAGCTGCAACGCATTGACGCGTTTCGACTTTCCATGATCATCATCAGAGTACGACGGCAAACTGACTTTCGAGGATCAAACCGCATTGATTATATATGGAAATCAAATTTAGATATGCGGCTCTCACCTCTAGCAGTCTCGCATACATTGAGCTTGACTGGAAATGTCAGCTGCACAATTTCTATGCAGTCACGAACATTAACTGTTTGCAGCTTTCGCCACATATACATATATAGACAATACAATTTAACAATAATTGATTGCGCGGTTGGTGGTAACAATGCTTTAAATCAAGTTTGCGAGCTTGAAGTAAACACCAACGCCATTGTATTTAACCAACCTACGAACAACATAACAAAACTACCGCCAGCTGCAACGCACTGACGCGTTTCGACCTTCCATGATCATCATCAGGGTACGACGGCAAACTGACTATCGAGGATCAAACCGCATTGAATATATATGGAAATCAAATTTAGATATGCCGCTCTCACCTCTAGCAGTCTTGCATACATTGAACTTGACTGGAAATGTCGGCTGCACAATTTCTATGCAGTCACGAAAATTAACATTTTGCAGCTTTTGCCACATATACATATATAGACAATACAATTTAACAATAAGTGATTGCGCGTGTGGTGGTAACAATGCTTTAAATCAAGTTTGCGAGCTTTAAATAAACACCAACCCCATTGTATTTAACCAGCCTACGAACAACATAACAAAACTACCGCCAGCTGCAACGCACTGACGCGTTTCGACCTTCCATGATCATCATATGAGTACGACGGCAAACTGACTATCGAGGATCAAACCGCATTGAATATATGTGGAAATCAAATTGAGATATGCGGCTCTCACCTCTAGCAGTCTTGCATACATTGAACTTGACTGGAAATGTCGGCTGCACAATTTCTATGCAGTCACGAAAATTAACATTTTGCAGCTTATGCCACATATGCATATATAGACAATACAATTTAACAATAATTGATTGCGCGTGTGGTGGTAACAATGCTTTAAATCAAGTTTGCGAGCTTTAAATAAACACCAACCCCATTGTATTTAACCAGCCTACGAACAACATAACAAAACTACCGCCAGCTGCAACGCACTGACGCGTTTCGACCTTCCATGATCATCATATGAGTACGACGGCAAACTGACTATCGAGGATCAAACCGCATTGAATATATGTGGAAATCAAATTTAGATATGCGGCTCTCACCTCTAGCAGTCTTGCATACATTGAACTTGACTGGAAATGTCGGCTGCACTATTTCTATGCAGTCACGAAAATTAACATTTTGCAGCTTTTGCCACATATAAATATATAGACAATACAATTTAACAATAATTGATTGCGCGTGTGGTGGTAACAATGCTTTAAATCAAGTTTGCGAGCTTGAAGTAAACACCAACCCCATTGTATTTAACCAGAACAACATAGCAAAACTACCGCCAGCCGCAACGCACTGACGCGTTTCGACCTTCCATGATCATCATCAGAGTACGACGGCAAACTGACTATCGAGGATCAAACCGCATTGAATATATATGGAAATCAAATTTAGATATGCGGCTCTCACCTCTAGCAGTCTCGCATACATTGAACTTGACTGGAAATGTCGGCTGCACAATTTCTATGCAGTCACGAACATTAACTTTTTGCAGCTTTCGCCACATATGCATATATAGACAATACAATTTAACAATAATTGATTGCGCGGGTGGTGGTAACAATGCTTTAAATCAAGTTTGCGAGCTTGAAGTAAACACCAACCCCATTGTATTTAACCAGTCATCGAACAACATAACAAAACTACCGCCAGCTGCAACGCACTGACGCGTTTCGACCTTCCATGATCATCATATGAGTACGACGGCAAACTGACTATCGAGGATCAAACCGCATTGAATATATGTGGAAATCAAATTTAGATATGCGGCTCTGATCTCTAGCAGTCTCACATACATTGAACTTGACTGGAAATGTCGGCTACACAATTTTTATGCAGTCACGAACATTAACTGTTTGCAGCTTTCGCCACATACACATATAAGCAATACAATTTAACAATAATTGATTGCGCGGGTGGTGGTAACAATGCTTTAAATCAAGTTTGCGAGCAAGACTGCTAGAGGTGAGAACCGCATATCTAAATTTGATTTCCATTTATATTCAATGCGGTTTGATCCTCGATAGTCCGTTTGCCGTCGTACTCTGATGATGATCATGGAAGGTCGATACGCGTCAGTGCGTTGCAGCTGGCGGTAGTTTTGTTATGTTGTTCGTAGGCTGGTTAAATACAATGGGGTTGGTGTTTATTTCCAGCTCGCAAACTTGATTTAAAGCTTTGTTACCACCACCCGCGCAATCAATTATTGTTAAACTATAGTTGTCATCTATCAGGGACTCAAGAGCATATCGCGTGGGCTCTACTGGTTCAATCAATATATCGGAATACAATCTTCTATCCGTCAGAATCCGATTGGAATCCCGTTCCATGAGGCTGCCCGTTATCCGTTTCAATATCACTGCACGAACCGAAAACGGCACACGCGCGGTCTCTACATTGTTTGTCTCCAGGAGACAAAGTCTCTGATTATTGCGTATTGCCTTGTTTTAGTTAAACATGTCGGAAAGGGAGATATTGTTTTCCATTTACCATCCGAGAGTCATCACCTTGATATAATGTTGCATTTTTGCTATGCGGTGTTGCAGAAAAGTGGTTATATCAGGAATTGTATTAATGACCTTAAGTATGTGAGCTGTGCACTTTACCACTGAGCTTCAAGCACGAAGCTAATCTAATAATCACAGCTGTAAGACAGTGTTTGGGTTGCTTTCCTGACAATCACTATTATGGCTAGTATCTCAAATAACATGTTACAACAAAAGTCCAGCTCTTAATATTGGCTCGCATTTTTTTAGACCATTGGCGGGTGGAAGTCAGGAGACATTCATCAAGGGGAAATTTTACGAACCAACCAGTTCTATACTGGCATTCTCTGACGGTTTATCATCATTGACCTTTGTTATTGAACGCGATTGCACTAGTTGCGTCACTGAGAGGGTCAATTTAATGTCCTGATCACCAGGCCATAAAAATAATTTCGGTAGTTGGCTGGAACCGAAGAAGTAGTCCAGTCGTCTTATATGGCAGTGAGACATTAGTCACTTTTGGCTTTTGTATAGCTCTGCATGATATGATTATTCGCGATGTCGTCACCTGATTACGGTGCATCTTAACATAACTAACCAAGAGAGTTGAATGGGTGAAAATATGTAAAAGTCTATTTGAAAATAGGGTTTTTTGGAGACGTCTAGTTTATTATGCCTTATTGGTATTGGCTCCTCTGGATCTCACCTAGCTGGAGATCTAAGTTTCCGTTTATTTTGTTATACTATTTATTTTATAGTTTTGTAGCAATTAACTTACTGGCAGAGCTTTAAACTCTCCGTTAGTCTAAGCTATATTCCACATGTATATATTTTTCGGACATTCTTTACCTCGCAGATGCCAACTCCACTATTCTGTTATAAAACAATGAATATTTTGAGGTGCGATGAATTGTAGCTTCTGCCTTTGAGCCGCATTCGGATATTTAAGTAATTGCTGCTAATTTCAGATTTAAATATTTTTCATTGTTTTACAACAGGAAAGCATCACTTTTTAAGAGATGATCTTTTGATTACATCAAACTAGGCCTTAACTGCGTGGTAAATGTAGCTGTTGAAAGTTTAACCTGACTTTAAATATTTGTATAAGTCTCACCTCGTAGCCTTATTCTAGTCGCAATGAACTATTTTTTATCTCACCCTTACGGTAGTGACTTAATATATATAAATGGAAAAATGAAATTTAAATTTTCATAAAACTACATATTCATCCTGGTCGCCAGATTGCGGAGGTGACAACCAAAGCAGAACATCAGTCACATTTCCGGAAACTATTTCTCGTAATACCGGCTTCTACTGCCGAGTCGCCAGTAAGCACGAAACGAATGTGCATGGGATTATACTTTTCGTTCATGCTGCCTTTGGTTTATCTTTCTGGTCACAACTAAACTGATTTGTTACTAGGTTCGCAACACCTAATACATACTTGCATATATATTAGTTCTCCGCAACAAACAGTATTTAAGTTTTATGCTGTCCTTAAACTCGCTCTTGGTTTCTTACATTTAATTGAGATTAATTTTTTTAGTTACATAAATTACTCTGCGTGGATATTTTCTTAGCTAATAGTTGACAAACACTATCTTGATGGGAGAAATGCGAACCTACTTTAAACAAATGTAAGATCCGCTGTGTACATAGCATGTATATGGCATTGCAGGTTCCCGTTGATTCAGTTATTAGATTTTTTGAAAGTCTTTTGAGATCCTCGAGACAATACGCAAAATTCCTCGTATCTCGGCTTATTATAATACCCGTAGAGCTGTAAGATGCCAATTTGAACGCATTATAAAGGTCGATTTTGAATCCTTTTGGACTAGAAAGACTGAAGAGATGGAATAAGCTTCAGGTACCAGACGATGGTTGTATCAACTTCTTCGCATACCAGGTTTGAGTAAATTAAAAATTTGTGAAATAATAAAATGTGGTTCCTTGATTGGTGAGCTGAACATCTCATAGATAAGTTTTATTGGGTATTGCATCAGTCACGAATCCTAAGAGTATTCCTGTATCAACAATGTGGAACGATACTCCCGAACGACCATCAGTAAGAAATACGAAATGAAATCATATTTCTTAAACATAGCAAACTCCAGATCCTGATGATCTGCTTTCTACTTTTTATGGTGGCGACCTCATTTTTAGGTCGTTGAATAATCTTTCGAATACCATGTGGAATAAGAAGGTCGTGCCGGTTGCTCGGAGTGAGTCTGTATTCAATTCTAACGTCAAAAATAGCTATTAGAATTAGTGTGATAAAAATTTTAGTATAAGCTTGACTCCAGTCGTATTTTGGATATTTGCTTTGATTAATTGACATCGGCTCAGTGCTTTGCGTTTTTCACGTATAAGAAAGAAAAAGCCGGATTCTGGCCTAATCGAGGTTTTTTTTAGATAAAACTCTTATCTTAAAGCAAGTAGATGAACAACGATATGTATATTGGCATTTCACAAAGTTTAATTTCATATTAAATCCCTGCAGATTTAATTAGGTGCATGTTCACATGTATGTTATTTTCTTTAACTGAATACTTAGCGGTCATAGGAACACACATACAACCACATTCACGATAGACGCGCACCCGTCTAGAGAAATATCAGTAGGTATTATGAGATTACACAGTCATTAGTATACACTAAGCGATTTAAATTAAAAGTTTTCTTATTTCGTGTTTATATTGAGTAAGGAGCTATGAACTGAAAGAGAAATACTGAAAATGGTTCTAAAAGTTTTCCAATGGAAAGTATAATTGGCTACAATAATTTTTTAATTAGAACAAGGATCAGGTAATTTATATGATACCAATATGTCCTCTGCTAAAATTAACCGACTTATTGATCCTGCTAAGCTGACTGATCGGTCTTTCTTCACATTAGTTGAGGTCTTTCTGATTCTTTCCAGATTAGCTTCGGTAAGCAGACTGCTGATGTTGATGGGCATGTAAATCGGTGGTGGTAGCCGTCCTAATACTACTACTACTACTACTTGTGTCACGAATGTTATTACTATTTAGACACAGTATAACGCTAGAATGATACACTGATACTCCACTGCCACAAAACAATGAAATTCGTAGATATTTATTGGCTAAAAGTGAGAACTAGTATTTCCATGTCTAGTATGAAATTAAGTCTGTGTAAACATGAACCCTCTTATTGTCCTGACTGGTAGGAGTAACGCTAACAGCGTGGAAACAAAACCGGTGTAACCCAGCGGATCCAAAGCGTTAACTCATCACACTAAATATAAGATTCAATTTCGAAGTGTTTGTCCAGTACCTTATGAATCTAGGTCTCGAAAATGGTCATTACGACCAATTGTGAGCTGTAGCCTAAGGTAGTTATGAACACTGCACTGCTTTTAGTCATTCATTTGTAGGTACTTCTTCAAATCCTCTTAATCTTGTTCTTTTGTCTAGGACAGTTCGTCTTTATTCAGATGGCAGCGTTATTTATCTGGTTCCCTTTGTTATCATTACGCACTATTATTCTAAATATTTTGTCACATGAAGGAGAATTTCCAATGTATTGCACGTGTTAAACCACCATTATTTCCTATGCATAGTTAATGTTTAAAATTACACACGCGTTCTATTAATTCCTGTGATGTGATTTTGATATAAGAGTCGGATTTTTAATCTTTATCTAAGTTGTGTGTTGTGTTGACTGCTTTTGAAACAGACAAAAATTAAACATTCACACATTCTCTATATAGTTTGCATGGTTTAATTATGTTCTAGGTAGTACATGTATAAAGGGACAGCCATCATCCCGTTTCATGTGAAGCCTCGAGTTTGGTCTAACTGCACTGTAACTTTTGTTAAATGTGTAGTGACGGAATGAGAGCAAGCGTTCCAGACGTGAGGGGCAAGTTTCGGCTGCTGAAGGAAACTCTGGCCACTGGCATCTGGGCAGATAGTGCTCATCAGCTTTGGTTGGCAGACTATCTAGGAGAAGGAAAACTCAGAATAAAAACCATCACTAGGAATGGGCGACCTAGTGTTCTTTTACAGTCCACATATAACCACGAAAAGTTATATGGCAGTGAAACATTAGTCACTTGACTTTTGTGTGGCTGGAAATGATGATGATGAGTACATGTATACATCTGCCATCTCGAAATAGAGTTATCGTTTTCTGTACAATTTTTAGACGTCAAGTTATTTGTGCAACCATAATATTTCTTACTTATTAATTTAAAGCGATTTGTCTTTGACTTTTTATGTAATGCTTGGGAACAATGAAGTTACGCGTAATGACACCATTGTTTCGTTGCTAGCGTTCTCGATATTTTGCTCTATTAATTCACTTCTTTAGTAATGAGGATGCTTCTAATTTGTTGCAGGTGTTTATACAAATCTTAGTGAATAGATACTGTAGAGCTTTAAATATTGAGGACATTCCTAGACCTATTAATGCAATCAAGGTTGCGATGTCGATATAAACACTTGACCCATTAAGCAAATAAATGTGTCAGTACAAATGAAGAATTGTATAATGTAGAAAAAGCAATTCATCCAGTAGACCGGTTTCGTCCTTATTGGGAATTCATCACGTACTAACAAAAATTTGCCGCGGACAGGGCTCGAACCTAGGCACGCCTGCTTCGGAATCTGGTGCTCTAATAACTGAACCACCCTGCCGGACGAAACCGGTCAACTGAATGAATTGCTTTTTCTACACTATAAAATTCTTATTTTATACTGAAAAATGTGTGTACTTAGTCGTCCAGTGTTTATATTAAGATCGCAACCTTGAGTCCATTAATTGTCATCACCGCCCTCGCAACCAATGTTCTTTCAATTCGTAGACTTGTTTGGACTCTCTGTAGTTTGGAATTCCGTATACCTTTGTGTGACTAGCGCCAATCCATTTCTCTTGACTTTCTTCACTAAGTTGATCGCCGGTGCTGTTGATAGCATGATAATAATTTCTGATTCCTTGTTTGAATTAGAGCCTTATGGTTCTATCTGTTTCAAAAGTTATTGCATCTGCTGGCGAGGACGATTGACCAGTCAACAAACATGGGTATAAAACTGCAAATTACATACAATGAGTAGCCTTTGTCGCTTTGTGGATGAGTTGCATGTCTGTGACAAAATAATTCATTATTGGTCCTCAGGTACAGCAATTCTGGCCTCTAATATATATATATATATATATATATATATATATATATATATATATATATATATATAATTGAGGAAATCGTTTCGCTTTTAACGCTGACATGATTTGAAATGGTAAACTTGGACATTCTGAAAAATTACCAACCAAAGCCCTTTTTTCGCATTTCTAATGACATATGTGCAACATACCAATAAATCAGCACTTGAGAACTGATGCTTTACTAAAGCATAGGTATGCAAGATTTTCATAGTTACGTGTGGACAAATACTAGGTCGCCCATTCCTTGTAAGCATGATGGCAGTGGCAACCTTATCAAGCACGCAGACTAATGTAACAACGCTTTGCATGGAAAGCACTGTTTGACGTGAAAATTTAGATCACATTTACATTGGCCTTCAAAAATGGTAATAGTTTCTCTCGCTAAGTACTTTACTCGAACCGAAGTAATTCCGAAATACGTCAAGCCTACCATCACCTCTGTTTTCTTTCATGTGATAAAAGCCCTTATCGTCTCAAAAATTTATTGATTATTAACGCTGATTCTTTTTAGTAAAAGAAATATCATTTCGTAGTATCCAAGCTTAAATATGCGTTTTGGGTGTTGATATCCGCGGATATTATGGGATACTTTCCAGAAATCTAAGACGCTCCAGCTTCATCTAGTATGGTCTGTGGTGAGGCGTAGCAGCAGTTTGAGCAATTCTATGAGTTTTCCATTCCCTACTTTTTCTTTGACCTCTGTTGCAACAATAGTTCAGTCTCCTTTACCAATCACGCGGCTATTAACAAACTTGGCGAATCTTATGTGCCAAGATGCGATCTCATCTTTTCTTACACAGAAGTTATCTCTTGTTGAAGAGATTGTTTTATAAGGAATGATACAAAGACACACAAGCGCGAACTTTGGCATTCTTGATCTATTTCCATGTTTATTTGCTACTTATTAACACTGAACATTGATGACTGCTTTACGCGATGCTTCAATCTGTATCTGTTATGCAACATACGGACAAGATCATTAATTAAACCCCGGAGTACCGCCTTTGGAACGCTTTTACCTCGTAGGCAGCTATCATATTTATTGCAATCTGTAGAAAATGCTGTTAATTTGCTCACGAATATGATTAACAGCAGATATATTTTATTAATACGGACAACGTAGTAAATGAAATGCCGCTGTCATAGCTTTTTATATCTGGGTAAATTTGTTTGCTTTTGGTTTTCGAGTTCGTTTCGTTGTGTAGTTTAATTTTATCATCTCATGGCCCATAATCTGAACTCTCCATTTTATATTGCATTTAAGATTCCACATGCACAATGAGCCATGATGGTCTTTGTTATCAAGCCAACAATATTTATGGCGTTTATTCCCGAAATATATTTTGGCAATTATTATATCCGTATATGCATGTGTCATGTGTTTTAATTCTTTAAATCAAGTTTGCGAGCTTGAAGTAAACAGCATTCCCATTGTATTTAAACAATCGTCGAACAAAGTAGCAAAACTACCGTCAGGCACACGTTACTTCAAGTTCGCAAACTAGATTTAAAGAATAACTACCACCACACGCGCAATCATTGATTTTTTAATGTTTTAATTTTTTGCAATTTTAGGTAATGGCCGCAATTTTAGGTCAGCAGAAATTGGCCGAGCGTCTGGTCATACTCAATGACAGACAACTCGGCGTTCTAACTCGACTACATCATATGAAACATCTCTTATCTTCTGCAGAGCTGCGGCCCTCATTTTTGCCTGGCGGTGACAAAATTTATGAATCTGGCTGGAAGACATTATTAAAGAAGTTTCCTTCCATCGATTTGAAACCAGGTCAATCAAACGTACAACCTTTTCTGAATAATGCCAAAGAACTTTTAGGTCTGGTTTCGCCGTTTTACTTGAATCTCGTGGATGTACTGGAGGTAAAAGACAACGTGTGTGATGTTCTCAGTCGCGTTAGTTCAGCTAATGTCCAGCTGGACATAACTGTTAACTCAGACATCACTCGCCTATACTTAGACTTGACAACCAACTATTTCGCTCTCCTCTTCTTTTTGACCCGCCTTCCTGATATTAAGGCCATCCTGATTTTGTACAACTTCTTGTATGATCATGTGCACAAAAAACCTGAAATAAATTATCCACGCATGGCTGATCGATTCGCCGATCCTCCTGAAACTGTGCTGAAAAACTTGCATTTGGACATCAATCCTCATGTTAAAGTGAGCTCATGTTCTGTAAATATTTTACGTTTTTCATAAATTTTTTATAATTTTGAATATTTGGTAAATTTCATTTATGTAAATGAAACATATTCTAGTGTGTTATATTAAAAAAACAGGAAGCGCATCTCTAAGCAAATATTTTCTTACCTCTATCATTAATATTCATGATGCCTATAATTAATTTTGCTACTCATCAGGTGCTGGCTGGTGCTTTGCAGTCATTAGATGATTTTTTCATGCGTCGCACAGTACGAGCGAAGAACTGGATAGATGCGTTATTCTTATACATTTTAAATGAGCCAGGCAAATTGTCGCATACAGTTTTGAGTGCAAACCTCGGCTGTGAGCTGTTGCCATACGAGATGATGGAGCGCTGGATTGTGTTCGGTTATCTAATGATATACCCGGAATTGGCAAGTGAAGTACAGTTCAATTTGCTCAAGGTGGCATTGCGCAACTCCTATGTGGTTGTACTATTTCGGGATGAGGTTATCCACATACATACTCTGCTGCAGGTGTTTTTGGAACAAGCATGGACGTGTAAAATCAGTTCAAAACGTGTCAGTGATATAAAGGTCAGTGCAATATACAGTGATGTATTGTTGTATAAAGGAAGGCTGTCATCATTGTGTGTTTACATGCGTATCCTCCTTGTAAATCTTTGAGGGAAACTAGTAGCGAGGCTAATTCCTTAATACTCTGTCATAGTGGACTAATATCTATGCAGGGATCCAGTGAAGACGAATACTTTTAGAAGCATGACTGTAGACTATTTCTGAGCTTTCTGTGCAGGAGACTTAGAACTTTGTTAATATTTTTCTCCAACATTTTTTTACTGATGTAAAACTATTCATGCTTCAGATTTTATACGGTATTTCTGACGGATTGTCCTTGAAAGTGTTGTTCATTGTTATGCAATGCGATCATCACATTTAACGTATCCACAATTTTCGGTGGGCAGTCTATTTGCGCCCAATGATTCAATTGATCCCAATTGCCAAATACGCGCTGAGTTTGGCTTCATGTTGGCTGAGTTGGGATTTGTACCGTCACTTTGAAAGCTTCCACGCAATTCGTACTAACCACTGGAAACGAGGTTTGATCTAATCTTCAGGATTCTAATAACACACAATATCCTTCTCACCCACCAGTTTGCTTAAATCAACACCTATCTCTATGTTGACTAATGTGTAGACGGGTTTCCTTCTTGTTTTGATTTTAATATCTAAGCATTACATATACTGAGCTTATACGTTTATCGATCCTTATATTAATACTAATTTATGTTAGGAAATTCGTCCGAGAAGAAAAATCACGTGGCATTAATTAATACTTGACTTGTCGCATATGACGTGTTTATTTGTATCTTGTTTGAGAAATTTCCTCCTCATAATTGTCATTACTTACAATAATAAATGTGCGTTTTGAAACTAATAAGTGACCGTTAATTAAAAGACATATTATGAAGAAGTGATAGTTATTTAGGCGGGGGCGAATGTATCTTCGATGGAAAGACGCACTTTAAAAACACACAAGTACAATGCTGAAAATACCTCTTCTCAACACAAACGGCGCCAATTAAACTTTATGGCAAAGCTCTATTGGTAATACGGATTCCTTGTGGTTTTCACTATATCGCTTTATAACAAGGCTCTATCTTGTAAATAACTCTGCCAATAGAGTAAATATGAACTAATAATGGAAGAAATCTTCATCTACACTGCCATTCAGCTCGATCTGACTGAATCATCTCTTATATTATTCATGATTATGCTGGCTGTTTAAGAACACTAGGTTCGTCATTCATACTGGCGATGGATGGTATTATTTATAATTATTTTTCCTTCTCTTCATTTATCTGACAAGCAAGGCTGGCGCGCACCTGCCAGAGCGCCTGATATTAAGTTGCCAGAGACATGCTTCTTTAAGCAGCAGAATTTTGCCTTCAAATGTGACACACTTGCGGTCATTCTGTCAATACCAATCGAGCGGTTCTTGTGCAGTAAAGCCTAGTTCAGCGACTTAAACTTTGTGATATGGCTATGCAGAGCCATAGAAAAGCCAAAAGTGACTATTGTTTCAGTGCCATATAACCATAAGTCATTCATGGTTTTATGTGAACTGTAAAAGAACACTAGGTCGCCTAATCCTAATGAGGATATTTTGTATTATGAGTTTCCCTCTCTTAGATAGTCTGCCAACCAAGGCACTATCTTACCAAATGCAGTGGCAAAGTTTCCTTCATAAGCATTCAACTGTTGAACAACGTTAAATGGTTTCATTACCAAAAATGTCATAAAGTGCGTTCAATTTGTAAAATTAAAAATATTTATTTCACATTCACTCCTGCGGCTGGAATGCTGCTCCCATTCTTGTCATGACTACTTCATCTTAATTCATGCACTTCTACGAGTACTTTCTGTTGTATTCACATCAGCCTTTGATAGGACCATTGAAGCATTCTCGGCCTCAATGATGGCTATTGTTACAACTTCGCTCTCAGGAGATGTCTTTGACACCATTCTTAAATGATAAAGTGTGACAGATCGTGGTCCGTCGGGAATGTTAACGAAAACTTTATTGTGCTCTGCGTCGACCTTTTCCACACGATATGGACTATCAGAGACAGCATGTGATACCATGAGCATGAACTCTGCGACCATGAACTAGTCATCAACACTTAGGCGCGTGTGTAAGTCGTCTGGCATAGCATTGTCGCTGTTTGGTGCCCACATATATAGTTAGCTGTATTAGGCGCTTCTGAATATACACTATGGTGCAGCGCTCAGGGGATCCTGGGATAACGTGTTCACCCAGCAGTCGCATATGCCCTCCATAGACCACGGTTACGGAGCAAATCCTGTAGCTGTTGATGTAAATGGCATGGCATGACCTGCTCGTAAAAACTTTCATCGGCATAATAATGAAACAATCATTAAATGCGCTGATGGTGTTAATTATTTAAGTCAATGTTGTCAGCTTGATATGTATATGACAATTATGTTGTACCTCTATTAGTCAGTACAGACAGTGCATTATCTAAGTTAGCGAAAGCAATTCTTCCAGAAGACCGGTTTCGTCCTTGGTTTGAACTCGTCAAGTATTACGCAGAATCTGATGGGGACGTGGTTCAAATCGGAGCAAATTTGCTTCGGAGTCTGAGACACATTCTACCGCGCTAGTCTTTCCGCATACTACGTGCAAGTTTAAGTTATAAATTAGATTTTGTTTTTTTAATAGATATTCCTTCATGTGGGGCCTATGTGACATGTTTTAACAACCGAAGTTCCACCTGGAGAAGTGGTATTGAATTGAGGTTTATACAGGTAAAAATAATTGATTACGTTGGCGATGACAACAATTACTCAAATCAAGATGCTAGCTTGATATAAGCAATTATTTATATATATATATATATATATATATATATATATATATATATATATATATATATATATATATATATATATGTATATATATATATATATATATTCTTTTGAAATGCGAGCTTCAATTAAAATTAATTGTACCCTTCCTGTGTGCAAAAATAAAAAGAAATTTTATCAGATAAAATAAAAATTTCCTTCACAAATGGCACAAAAGAAAGTTGAAGCAGCATTAACACGCACATTTAATGCAGCTAAACTACGATTGTTATTTAGGGTAACACACTAGCCTTTACCAGCAATCAAAGAGAAACAGCCTTTAATGTCGATATCAAAAATTATTTACCAATATACATGCGCAAGTTGTCGATCAACATACGTAGGCCGATCGACCAGACTCGAATGAGAGAACATTGTAACTTAAACGCCTTTTTAAAATCAAATGGTGAATAAACGTCTTCAATTGCGCATGTATGTTCTACAGACGTAGCATTCAAAATAATTACTAAATGCAATAACAAAAGGGAGCTAGCCACATACGAAGCCTTATGGATAAAAAAATTGCAGTTGGATTAATGCAAGCAGAAGAAGCATGTTAAGACATTGAGCTTGAACTGGATGTGACGCACGCAATTTATTGGTTTCCGTTTTTTCACACTATCTCTATGTTCACATATTTATACCTTAGTTTGCTTTCCAATTTATTTATATAGATATGTTCATTAGTAGATACTTGGGGAGATAATGTGAAGAAGCGTTTCTTGTATATATATATATATATATATATATATATATATATATATATATATATATATATATATATATATATATATATATATATATATATATATATATATATATATATAGATTTGTCAGGTACAAACCATGTGCAAAAGATATCCAGTAGACTAAGTCCGCTCTTATTTTGAACTCTTGCACTATAATCAAGTATTTTCCTGCGGATACGTCTTGAATCAGAGCATATTTTCTCAGTGTGGACTATTTACTGTGCCATCTTGTCGCGCACTACACACTAACTTTGCTTTGGTAAGCTATTCCTTTAGGTGGAGCCTGTGGCATGTATTTTAACCTGTATTCCTTTGGCAGAGTTATTACTTCTAATACGTCTGACCTAAGCGTACATGTTGTAGATGCTCTTGTTTCGACGCGGCTTTCAATACCTTAGCAACATTGAGTTTGCGTGGCTGGCGTAAATTCCTACGAGATAAGTTTTGTAGTGGATGCCACGCGGTGACGAGATAGCTTGATAATAGAGATTGCCATAGAAATTCCGGCTTGACGACAAGCGGGCAGAAGCTAGTCAGTCCGGGAATGGTAGCATGAACCTTGCCGGATCTAAAGGGTTACAGCTGTCTTCCTGTTACATATGAAGCTTCGAGTTTTGTCTAACTGCGCAGTTACTTTTATTGGTAAATGTGTTTTACGGAATGAGAGCTATCGTGCCAGACGCAAAGGGCTAGTTTCGGCTACTGAAGGAAACTTTGGTCACTGGCATCTGGGTGGATACTGTTCATCAGCCTTAGTTGACAGATTATCTAGGAGAAGGAAAACTGAATAAAAACCATCCTCACTAGAAATGGACGACCTAGTATTCTTTCACAGTCCACATACAACCGTGGACGATTTACGTTTATATGGCTGTGAAACATAAGTCAAATTTTGCTTTTGATTTTTGTTTTATCTTAATAACAGAAACGTAGGCTTTTTTAAGAATTTACTTTAAAGCGTTCCAAATGATTTTCTTTGCTATCAAATGAAATTACAGGTAATCAAGCAAAAGCATAAGATTCCCTGGTTAGCTGATACACATTTTTATCCTTTTTATTGCACGTTCATTAGGACTGCCTAGATGAGGATGCTTTGAACTGAATTATAATCGAATTACTAGGACCAAATATTGGTCAGACCATTTGTTGAACTTGGTGATTTCTCGTGTTATGTTCTTGTGTTCTTAACCGAGAATTATCATCATTTGCTCTCCGGAATGTATTTGACAGGAGCACAGTGACATAGCGGCGTCCCATCTGCATAGTTCACGCCCCTATGCCTAGCCGCGACCAGGTTAAACGTGAGGACAGTGTTATGTCCACCTATGTTGGATGGTCCACGTACATGTATGTCGTCAGTGTTTATTATTAGCGTATCGTCTAGACGAGCCTTAATTATGCCTAATTCTGCAGTTAAATTATTCATTTGAGAAGTCAATGCCTGAATCAACGTTTCCAACCCATCAGAAGACATATTAAATGTACCACAAATGCTTTATTTTTACTCAATTATATATAGAATTTTGCTCGCATAACGAGCATCGATTTAATAAAACAAATTTACACATTAATTAATTTATGTTCACTTCAGCTCGAAGTCTGCTTTTCTCATTGGGCTGACTGCTTCATTCTTATACGGGCGCTTCTGCGAGGAATTTCTGTTGAAATAATGTCTGCCCTAGATAAGACCCTTTGTTCATTATTTGTCTTAAAGGTGGCTATTGCCACATCTTCCCCCCTCAGGAATCGGCTTTCGCACTCTGCTTAAACGATCCAGTGCAACAGCTCGTGGTCCATCGGGCAGGCTAACAAAAACAGTATTGTGCTCTGAGTCCACCCTCTCCACGCGATACGGCCCATCATTGACAGCCTGCAGTGCCATGGGCTCGACCTTCGCTACCATGACATAGTCGCCGACCTTTAGGCGAGTGCGTGTCCGTTGCCTTGCATAGCCTTGTCGCTGTGTGGCGCCTACATATTCAGTTAACTGTTTTAGTCGTTCCTGAATATCCGCTATGGTGCAGCGCTCATGGGATCCTTGGATTACAGATTCATCTGGCAGTCTTATGTGTCCTCCATAGACCATGGTCGTTAGAGCGAATCCTGTAGCTGTTGAGACTGTAAAGCGCATGGCCCGCTCGACCAAATGTAATTTGTCTCTCCACGTTCCCGGGCTATCGTGGCACCAACATCGCAGTACTTTACTTTACTTTACTTTACTGCGGCTGACTCCTTTTGGAGGATAAGCCGGCTCCATTGAATTGTGACATTTCATGGAG
>JAQBSW010009124.1:0-30449 GCA_029291075.1 Eudiplozoon nipponicum | reverse complement strand
GGTGCAGCGTAAATCAAATTGAATTTAATTTACGCAGTATGTCGGCAATTTATTTGTGTCGTTACGTAATGCTTAAATAAAGTGCAGTTTAGACACCACGACTGGAAATAAGTATTGTGCGACGTTACTAAGAAGACAAAATAGATTCTAGGGTGTATTAATTGTAGGTGATCCTTAAAATGGCCCGAAACCGTTTACCGACATATGCCTTGAAAGTTTAGGAATTTTTGCAGTAGCGATAGTCTATAGAAGTTCTTCTAGACATTTGCTCTGTTTAGGAGTTCGTTACCTTGTGTTTTTTGTGTGGATGCACAGGAATAAGTAGAATTGTCTAAGTCGGATGTTTGAGTTTCTGCTCGTAAGTTGTTGAATATCTCCAGCAACATCGAGGTGGTTGGCACACTTAGAAATTCGATAAAAAGATGATCGATTACATATGACTAGTTGTGCAGCAACAGGAAATTTGGCGTGACTGAAGACTATGCGATGAGATGACATAGCGTGGTAAATGCAAGTCCAGAAGATGTCGTAGATATACAGCCAAGAGGAAAAAGCGACAGCAATCACACGTAGCAAGCAGAGAAGAAGTGTGTTATGTGGTAATTGCATCAAGCTTATATAGATGCGTAGTTGCACGCCATTTGTCAACGGCAATTTTGAGCGTTTTAAATGGCAAAGCGTATTTAAATTTGAGTTTGGCAAAATGTCAGCGAATTAATCTGAGATGTTACATCACTTTTCTCTCTGAGAGAAATAAGTGTTAAAAAGTAAAAAAGTCCTATCGGTGAGACTTGATTGGTAAAGTAGGACAGAGTTAAACAAGAATTTTTAGTAATGCAGGGTTGGTACACATTTGTTAATTGCTTCAACAATGATATGATGCCAAAATAGACACTAGTAATTACTACACAGATTGTTAGCTGTAGTGGTCGGTCATACCGAAACAGAGCAGCGTGAAAATTGCAAAGTGGATTGCCATTGAAGTTGCCAGGCTTAAGTTGTAACCTGGACAGGCTGAATCGCCGCGAATGAGAGTTCGAATAAGATCAAAGGAACTAGTGTGTGCTCGTCGTTGTTGTCATGATATTCGTATTGCATGTGTAATGTATAACTGACGATGGTGCGATATGCATTGTAAGTGGCCCATACAATAAGATGAAACCAATGACTACTTAATGTTGCTACACAAAGCGTTAGCTCTAAATATTTGGTTATACCATAATAAGCAGTGTGGGCTCAAGTGTGAGACATACGATGCAACGGTATGATGTAAAAAATATATGAAAATCAAATGATAAGGACAAAAGCATACTCGAACATTGTCACAAAAATGGCATAATATCAAAGAACGTTTAAAAAAGGCTATCCAATTTTTGGCTTAGAACAGCTAATTATACCACGTTTAATCAAGTGACTGTGAGAAAGTAATGAATTATGTGGACCCATAGAGATCACGTCACGTGAAATAAGATCGCAATTGGTGTGCAAAAGTTAAAATGAGATACGAAGATTAAGGAAAAATAACGTGAAAGTGAATTATCAGTTACATGTTATACAAACCAATCTATTTTTCGGTTTAGATTGTTGGCATGTAGATTCTGAAACATAGGTAGAAGGTTGTACGCTGCCAGAATCAGGCGGTTCGATTAAAGGTTTCAAACTTTCTATGCTTCCCGATATAGATATCGCACCTTGAATTATGATGAAGTATTTCGGCGAAAACTACAAAAAGGTAATGTTTGTGATAGCATAGAATTTGTGCAGCACACATTTCCAGTCACGTACAGTGTATACAAAACTACTAGAGGTGAGAGCCGCATAAATAACTTTGCTTTCCATATATATGCAATGCAGTTTGATCCGCGCTAGTCAGTTTGCCGTTGTACTCTGTCGATGATCATGGAAGATCGAAACGCGTTAATGCGTTGTTACTGGTGGTAGTTTTGTCATGTTTTTCGACGACTGGTTAAATACAAATGGATTGGTGTTTACTTCAAGCTCGCAAACTTGAATTAAAGAAGTATTTCGCTGTCGGAAGAAAATGGATAATGACTGGGTAATGAATGAAAATGGGTAATACTTTGGTTGCAATGGTGAAACAGCTTCGTCATTACGAACGAGTACTCTCTTGGAGCTGCTGAGCTGCGTTTAAACGAAGATTGGTCGATGAGTATATCTCGGATGCTCGGTAGACACGTTACCGAAAGGAATACGAGGGCGAGAAGCTTCGCCTTGTGTGTCATACTCTGCGGGTATTAAACGTGAGAGCTGACAATGCTGGTGTACGTCTATATCATACAAGTGTTGTGACGCAGACGTTTTAATGGATTGACGTATACGTAAACTCATGGCAAATAAGACTAAATGTAATGCATCGAAACAATTGTATTAATGGACGTGCATGCTAAAGCTGCTTTGAATTCCCTATGCATTCTATCATCCGTACCGTAAGATTAGGGATAGTAGGCAGTCGTGTGGCGTAAGGTGTATCCCATGACACGGAAGATGGTTTTAAAGCCATCAGAAGAGATGTAATGACCTCGTTGGGAAAACCATAGTAGGCTATCTAAGCAGAGATGAAACCATTATTGACTTCGTTTGCAAAAAATGATCCCCAAAGGTAAAGCCGCAGACCATCAGGTAAATCTGTCAATCATAGTTCAAAGGAAGCTAAAATCTTGAACCGGTGTCAGATGATGGCTAAGCGTGAATTAGTTGGGATATGCTCCAGCGGGTATGCCGGATGATCTATATTTTATTGTATGTAGCACATTCGGAGACCAAGCGCTTAGAGTTCTGTCTTAGTTTGTGGCCCCAGAAATGATCTGTAACATTTTTGACATTGGCCTTACTCTCAGGGTGAGAAATTGAGTGGATGTAGTCAAAAACTATTCTCTGAATGTTGGTTGGCAGAACTCGCCTGTTGAGCTTCGTACCCGTAATGTAAACAATGGGTAAATATTCCCAGAGTGTACATACGAACTTAGTGGGTGACGAGCTACTGATCTTTGAAAATCCGTGTCACCGTTCCGTACTGTTCGCAGAAGGGCTGGTGTCAGTCCATGTTCACTGAGAGTCTCGGAGTAGACTGGGAATGGCGAAGGCGAAGGTGGTTGTAGCGAGACCTCTGGCCTGGAAAGTGCACTTGCAATATTTTTTCACCGTTAACACGAAAGATGCCGAATTGGAATTAGCTCAGACGTTACATTGCGGCAGTGGAATTTGCGTTTTTGTAGTATGCTGACTAATGGTGTATGATCTGAAAAGACATCAAATATACTGCTGGTAATAATGTTGATGAAGGCGCGCACTGCGTCATGGATGGCTAGGAGTTCTCGACCGAAAGTGTCGTTTCAAGATTCTACTGGGTTCAGAATACGCGAGCAATAACTGATAGCTTCTGAACTCCTCCGATTTCTTCTTCCAAAGTAGCCCCAAAAGCAAATTCATAAGCATCAGTTGAGAGTAAAATTTGTCGTTGGAATTCTGCATGAGCTAGCATTGTGGCATTTTCTAACAAGTTTATGGCAAGACGGAGTAATTCCTCGTCTTCAGACGACAAAAATCTGGTGGAGTGTCTGCTAAGCCCGTCTTAACTACGCAGATGTCTACTTAACAGATAAATTTCTTTTGATTGGCCAGGAAAGAACTTGCCGTATTATGTTAGAATTCCAAATATTTTCTGTAGTTCCTTTAATGTATTTAGTGACTTAATATTCTTGATGGAACTCGCCCTCGGTGTCAAAAGTTGTATACATTGAGGAGTAATATGACGTTTTAAGAAATCCACGGATGTAGTTGCGATCTGTGTCTTGTTACAAGCGTTTAGTTAATTTATCGAAAATGGATCTCAAGGAAGACCAAAAACAAATTCTTAATCTTGGACTTGATACTGCGATCCCTATTGATTACGTAACTAGGAATGAGATAATTACAGAAACAGTAAAGATTGCCCAGTTCCTCCCAGACAAAGATAAGACTAGGTTTGAATTGGATGTGTCCAAAGCGGTGTTAGAGCATAAAGAGGTGAGATGCAAGCAGAGTTATGATCTAAAACGCTTAAGAGCAGAATTATTATCCAATAAAGTAATATGCCTTAAGGCGGATAAAGGTGGTGCAACGGTACTTCTGAACCGGTCAGATTATGAATTGAAAGTGTATGAAAAATTAAATAATTTCGAGGTTTATAATAAAATAAATAAAGATCCATCTGATAAGTTACAAGGACAAGTTAAGACTATAATTAATAGAATGATTGAGTCGAAGGAATTAGAACCAGGACTTGGGAATTCATTAATACAACGTGACACAGTCCCTCCGAGAGTTTATGGTCTAGTGAAGATTCATAAACAGGGGAATCCACTTAGATTAATCGTTAATGTACAAAACTCACCAACGTATAGATTGTCGAAATTTCTATGCAACAGAATTAGAAAATATACTTATTTCTTAGATTATACTTTAAAGAATAAATATCATTTTATTGACATTATTAGTAGATATAATTTGAATGATAATGATAGAATGGCTAGCCTGGACGTTGTATCGATGTATACTAATGTCCCGGTACAAGCAGCATTAGAAAGTGTGAAGCGTTGTTTAACAGAGTTCCCAGAGATAATAGAAGGTAGTAAAATGATGTTAAGTAGTATTATGGAAATCTTAAATATTTTTATGTCCTCCACCTACTTTAGGTTCAGAAATGAATTTTATAAACAAGTTAAAGGTGTCCCGATGGGACAACCACTATCAGTCCCGGTTGCTAATATTTTTATGCACTATTTTGAAAAAAATCTGTTGTTAAAATCTCCTCTCAAGCCAAACTTGTATGTAAGATTCCTGGATGATATGTTTATAATTTGGAATCATGGTGATAATGAGTTAAATAAATTCCTCGAATTAGCCAACCAATTAGGTGAATTAAAGTTTACATTGGAAAAAGAGAATAATGATGAATTACCCTTTATGGATGTGAAAATAAAACGGAATGGTTCCAGATTGGAAAGAGATATTTTTAGAAAAGAGACTTATTCAGGACTTCTTCTTAATTTCTTATCAAATCACCCATATGGAATGAAAATAGGCATTCTTAAATCCATGATATTAAGGAGTCTTAGAATAGTGGATATAGAAAATAGAGAAAAGGAAATGAGGAGATTAAAGAAATATTCGAACTAAATGGCTATCCGTCAAGTATAATAGATAGATTATTAGATGAGATGTTACAGAGATTTAATAATAATATAATAAACAAAGTAAAGAAGGAAACAGAACCGGATAAGCACAAAATTATGGTATTACCTGATTCTAAATTGAGCAGGAAAATTAGAATAATAGTAGCTAAATACAATATCAAAACAGTTTTAAGACAATCGCTGACTATAGGCAATAAATTACCTAACCAAAAAGAAAAAGTAGAACCCCTCGAGACATCAGGAGTATATGCGATACCTTGCAAAGAATGTAATCTCAGGTATATAGGCGAAACCATGCGACCTATAAAGGTTCGTAGAGGTGAACATAAGACAGCCTGCAAATATGGACACATTCAAAGATCAGACCTAGCTAGGCATTCGAAGGAAACGGGTCATGAAATAGACTGGGAAGGATGTAAACGCATCGCGTTATGCAACCGCAACAGATTAACTAGACTAATTAGAGAGTCAATTGAAATAAAATCAGGAAAAGGTGTAATGAATGTAACATCGGTAGAAAAATCATTGGGCCCAATATTTAATGAAGCATTTTCTACGGTCAGAAAACGGGAGGCTGCGGAACCTGAATTAAGTGGGAACCTAAGTAAAAAACCTCGATTATAGAGAACTGATTGCGAATGAACTGTACCAATATCAATTCCTATATACTTATCTTTCTCAATAAAAATGTTCCAGAAGAGGGTATACAGATTTAGCAAGGGTTAGTAGATAGGACATTAGATTAGAGACATTTGACTCACACTGTTGCTTATATTTTATATATTTATGTAAGGTGGGAATATCTTAATAAATGAATAATACGTTAGTCCTAGAGAAGATATTCATGGTTAACAGCTATCAAGTATCCTTTTAAGAGGAACTCAAAATGTGGTAGATAGACGGATATATAGATAGGCCTATCGGTAGATAGATAGGTTTATTCTATATACATAATATATATATATACGGACATTAATCATTTTATACATTACCATTAAAATTATATATTTATTTAAGATGGTAAATATATATATATATATAAAATTATATATATAAGACATTTAACTCACACTGTTACTTATGTTTATATATGTTTTTATACATATTTATATGTATTTTATATATTTATATAAGGTGTAAATAAATAAATATACAATTTGATAAATTGGTCAAAAACAGGAAAGAAAAGAAATTAATAATTTATTAGAAATATACAAACGTATATATATATATATATATATATATATATATATATATATATATATATATATATATATATATATATATATATGATTAAAGATGATATTGGACTCAAACTGTTGCTTATATATATATATATATATATATATATATATATACATTTATTTGGCATCAAAGGCCAACTGGCCCAATCATTGAAATAGCAAATCAAGGGTAGGATATGTGGGGGTGAGTGGAATTGTGACTAGCAAAGTATTTAATAGCAGGGGGAGGGGTTGGGGAGGGGAAAAGTTATCATTAACATCAAGATAGTTCAATCTGGTGAAAAATAAATATAAACGAAGTTCCATTTGACTAGACAAGATCAATTGGAGATAGTCCGTGAAGTATCTGATCCTCAAGGTGAATGTGAGATCGAAAACAAAGATGAAGATGAAAAGATGGCGGCCCGGAGGTAGACGTCGACCGATGGAGTCCATTGTCGTGACGATTGAATTGATGGAGCAAAGCATGGACATGGATGGAGTCAGCAGGATTGAGGCGAGCGAGTCTTGCAGGGATCGCAGGCATCCGTAGAACGTGATTGTGATTAAAAGAAGACCAGGGAGAGTCGAAGTCCGAAGCGAACCGTTGGTGGATCGGTAGGGCTGTTGGGTTTTCGGTCCTCCGCTGAAACAAGAAAGAAAGAAAAGAGTTGGATGAGCAAAACGTAGTAGAGTATCCACAACGTGGATATAATAGGGTTAGGAATGGGCTGAGAGGTGGTATTAGTGAATCTAGAAGAAAAGAATAAGACAAGAGAGGTAGAGTGGAAGATGGCTGCCTGAGGGATTAACCCTACGAAGTTAGTAAAGAGGATAGCCTGGGGTGAAGTAAATGTTATGGATTGAGAAGGAACCAGTTTCGTTTCCAATCGGTCGTATCACAAGGAAGTTTGTTGAAGAAGTACTGATGGGCTGCCTTTTTGAATTCGTGCTGGGGTAGGAGCTTTATGTCTGTGGGAAGAGCGTTGAAGACATTAGTGGCTTTGGAGAAGAGATAGATTTTTTAAATATGGTGGGGGTATGGTTGGCTTGGATAGAAGAGTTACTAGAACGTGTGGCATAGTGGTGACTGGGGTGGGCAAAGTTGTAGAGTGGTAAGCAAGTTGTGATCTTGTGGATAAAAGAAATGACGCGAAGGTGACGGGTGAACCAAAGCGGAAGTATGTTTGCCAGGAGAAGGCGTTCCTATAGTTTTGGCATTTGGGGAAGACTCGCTTTAGAAATCGGGAGGATACCTGTTCAATAGTGTAGAAGGAGGCGAGGGTGAGAGGACAGTAGAATTCGCTGGCGTAGGAAATGAGGGGCAGAACGTAGACCTTGAATAACGTGAGTTGGAGAGCGGGATTGTTAGTCTTAAAACAGATCAGACGGGCCCATTTGAAGAGTTTGGAAGTAGTGTGTGTAAGGTGTAGGGAGAAGTCTAGGGATTGTGAGAAGTGAATGCCAAGATGTTTGGCCGAATCTATTATTTCTATATCAAGGGGGTAGTTGGCAACCGGAATAGAGCAGAATGGATCAGAAGAGAGTTTCATTATGCGAGTTTTGGTGAGATTTCGTTTGAGGCCGATTCTGCTGAGCTGCGAGTGGAGCAAGGATAGGAGCTCCGATATAAGGGATAAGAAGCGGTTGGATGTTTTGGAGTTGCTGCATACGATAACCATGTCATCCACATATTTGAACAGTTTGAAAAGCTTGTCATCAACCTGTATGTGCGCGAGCGTAAGGTTGAAGAGAATGGGACCAAGTACGGAGCCCTGGGGAACACCGGATCTGGTATGGGCTGGCCTCGAGTGACTACTGCCAACTTTTACTGTCGCATATCGGTTTCGGAGATAGTAACTAATAAGATTGAGAACGTTGCCGCAGATACCGCTTCTCAGTAAGGCGGATTCGATTGCTGAGAATGACAGCGAGTCAAAAGCCTTGGAAATATCCAGGAATAGGCGGGTGCACTGAAGCCCTTTAGAGAAGGAGGAGTAGCAATGATCGAGAACACTAACTAAGTTGGTGGAAGAGGAGCGGCCATTCAAAAAGCCATGTTGATCATCGAGGAGATAGAAGTTTACATGAGACTTAATGGAGGGGTAGATTAGGTTGTATAAGATCCTGTCGAAGATTTTGCTGAAAGAAGGGACGATAGTAATGGGGCGGAGATCTTTAAATGATGAGATTGAAGAAGTGCCATTTTTAGGGATAGGAGAGATCGTCGAATTGAGCCAGTCCGGGGGAAGATAGGTGGTTTCGAGACAATGATTAATAACATCTGCAATCAGAGAGAAGACGTTCCAGTCTAGAAGGGCAATCATACTGACCGAGACACCATATTGATCAAATTGGTGTTTAGATTTAATGTTTTTAATTGCTTGGGCAACGGAAGCCGCAGAGACATGGAACCAGCGTAGGTTCTCGGTGTCTCCGTTGTCTAACATCTCAACAGGCGGAGTGGGAGTGGAGAAGGAGTGGAGAAGTTGAGTCAGATAATCATTGGCGAAGCAGGGGTCGCCTGACTGAGAGAAGTTGATAAACGAGGTTTTGGGCTTTTGCAGCAATTGGTGTTTGATGATAGCGAACTTTGCCCGGGGGTTAGGAGCTGAGCGGATGCGTTTTTCGATGTGGAGCGCTTGTTTGTTGATAGCCTGTTTAATGAGCCCATCGATGCGTCTCAGAGCGAGGGCGCGGGCAAGTGACGATGTGCGTAGACGAGAGTTGCGTGCGAGGTTGTCACGTGCCTTAAACAGAGCGTTCAACTTATTCGTCGAGTATACGTGTTGAATAGAGGTGGCGGAGTTATAGTGGGAGGATAGGATGTTATGGACTTCGGAAAAGCACGAGGAGAGATTGTTTGGGAGAAAGAGGTCCCTCCAGTTAACTGTGTCACAGAGTCGGCGGAACTCTTCCCAGTTGGTGAATCGTCTGAACGATTGGGTGTCTTCTCGAGGGGTGAAGGATAAGAGAGGTAAGAGGAAGGATACCTGACAGTGATCAAGATTAGGGAAGATCTCCCGAGAGCGAACATCGGTCACCTCGTTATTGGAGAGTACACAATCCAGTTGGTTGTTCCCTCGGGTAGGAAAATGCACGAATTGGTGTAGCAGGTTGTCCGTGAAGAGTCAAAGCAGTGGGTGACTTTCGGAAGCTAGATTATGCCAGTTAGTCATGGGGAGGTTGAGATCACCCACAACGACGTACCGATCAGAGTGTAAAGAGAAAAAAGTAGATAGAAGTTGGGCCCCGCGAGTGTCGTCGATGAGTGAGATATTAGGGGGTCTGTAGACAACACAGGTAGATATGCTTTGGTTAAGGATTTGTAGCTGAAACGAGAAAAATTCCAATCCTTGAGAGTTCGATGTCGACAAGCGTTTGGGCATAAGAAGGGATCGGACATAGGCAGCTATTCCGCCCCCACGACCGACAATTCTGTCGCTACGAAGAAACGTGTATCCATGAATGAGGAAAAGATCATCACAGTGGATGACAGGGGACAACCAAGTCTCAACAAGAACGCATATGTCAATCTCGTTAGAGGACAGATAAGCTCGTAGATGATTAATTTTAGGCGTAAGTGACCAGCATTTGATGAGGATTGCTGAGAGTGCTTTGAGAGAGGGATGGTTAGATACATATGTATATGTACATATTGATATGTATTTTATATATTAATATAAGGTGTGAATAACCTAATAAATAATTATTACTAATGTATATATATATATATATATATATATATATATATATATATATATATATATATATATATATATATATATATATATATATATATAGGATTAGGGATGTTGGTCTCATACTGTTGCTTATATTTATATATATATGTTTTTATACATATTGACATGTATTTTATATATTGATATAAGGTGTGACTAACGTAATAAATATATAGTAAGAATAGAAAATATTCATGTTTAACAATTAACAATGGTCCTTCCTCTAAATATATATATATATATAAAGGTGTTACGATATTATATTTAGATATATATGTATATAGATATAATGAATTATTTTAGTCATATGAGCAAATATTCTTATGCAATTATTTCCAATAGTTGATTAACTTCGCATTGTGCTTACGATTAGTTTTTTGAAAAACGTTAGTTGTCCATACTATCTCTATCTTTCTCTCTTTAATCTTTCACCTAAGCGTCGTTATGACATTCACTCTCCATCCATCTACGTAACTTGCTGCTCCATATTTGAACTAATTTGTTTCTATGTGCGCAATACCTCATACACCATTGTATACATTATAGTTCCCGGCTTTAAATAAAATACAGTATATGACAGTCAAGGTTTTAGTTTTATCGTTTTTGAATTTTGATTACAGTGACATAGTAGCAATACAGCTATAACAAATAATAAAAGGTTCGATACTGTCTATCTTGTAGGGGTACTTTTCGCTCTTGCTTTCTCGTTCCTGATTTTGTACCCCTACTCCTTATCAATGGTTGCTATTATTAGTACCCGAGCATTCAATCAGTCTGTTCCTTTTCAGATGGTTAATATTAGAAGGCCGAAGAAAGGTTTCATGTATATATTCCACACAATGTAGCACATATAAATATAAAGTGATTTATGTCTATAAAGCGAAATGTTTAGCACAAATGTCTGGATTGGCATGAATATAGTCATATGATTGAAAATACATGATAATATGAACATAGTAAAATTGATTTATGTTTATAAAGTAAAATGTTTTATACACAAGTGGTTATTGTTACACAAATGTCTGAACAGAATTGTATTTATACCCAATGACACAACAGATCACCGCGTGATCCTCTCGGATCGCGCGCGGTTCTGTCTATTTTATAAAAACACTATTAATTACAAATAAAATTGCAGTTCAATAAATATCGATTGAAACTGCTTGAGACTAAAAGAGATTGTTCCTAAAATCACAGCTAAGAGAAATATTGTTTAAGGACAGAGTTAGAATATTTGACCTTAAAGAGCACAGCGTTTGTAAAAATTGACCTTCGTTGGGTTGTAACACGGAGCCGCGTGTTACATACACCCCCCCGACAGTGAAAATTAGTACACAATGAAGGGGGCTAACCTTACAGGAAATGTTATTGCTCTTTCATGCCGTATAACGACTGATTTTGGTTCTGTCAACACTGATACTGGCTCCTCTATTTCTCGCGTTCTTGGACGGATGGTTAGGTCGAAGTGTTCGAGAAAGTCACGTCCAATGATGTTTCATGTCGTGTTGTCGATGATAAACGTATATTTGAGACATCATTTTGAGTTGGAGAACGAGATTGTGTGTACTCGTACCCCAAACGTCGCTATGTTGGAGCCATTCGCGCAGGTCAGACTGTTGGTGTCGACTGGGTGGGTTGGTTCCAGATAATTGTGGCGTAGTGAGCTTACATCTGATCCAGTGTCTATGACAATTCATTCGCCAGAGATTGCGTCACGGATGAGAAAGTATGTTGATAGTGGCAACCGGCGATGAGATTGATTGCTGGCATTTGGGCGTTTGAAGCATGACTTAATTGGAGCCGTCGCTGTAAAGACAATAGTTTGATTGCGCTCTACCGCGAAGGCAACGTGCTTCGAGCCATCAGACGTGGAGCGGCCAACAATTTGGGGTGCTCAGCCTCTGCTGCCGCCGAGGAGGCTGACCCCACCCGTCTTCCGAACCTTCCATGGGCGGAATCACCTGAGTTGTTGAGGGTGACCACGCCCATTTGAACGTCGTGTCTGTGCGCGGGTATGTGCAGCCGTTTCCGTGGCAATAACGTGTGTAGTGGCCTTCATTGAAAGTGCTTGAATTTCTCAAAATCTAGCTGTTTATTAATTCCTTACTGGCTGTGAGTTCGACGAACCGGGGCACCATAATGTAGGGGTACTTTTCGCTCTTGCTTTCTCGTTCCTGATTTTGTACCCCTACTCCTTATCAATGGTTGCTATTATTAGTACCCGAGCATTCAATCAGTCTGTTCCTTTTCAGATGGTTAATATTAGAAGGCCGAAGAAAGGTTTCATGTATATATTCCACACAATGTAGCACATATAAATATAAAGTGATTTATGTCTATAAAGCGAAATGTTTAGCACAAATGTCTGGATTGGCATGAATATAGTCATATGATTGAAAATACATGATAATATGAACATAGTAAAATTGATTTATGTTTATAAAGTAAAATGTTTTATACACAAGTGGTTATTGTTACACAAATGTCTGAACAGAATTGTATTTATACCCAATGACACAACAGATCACCGCGTGATCCTCGCGGATCGCGCGCGGTTCTGTCTATTTATAAAAACACTATTAATTACAAATAAAATTGCAGTTCAATAAATATCGATTGAAACTGCTTGAGACTAAAAGAGATTGTTCCTAAAATCACAGCTAAGAGAAATATTGTTTAAGGACAGAGTTAGAATATTTGACCTTAAAGAGCACAGCGTTTGTAAAAATTGACCTTCGTTGGGTTGTAACACGGAGCCGCGTGTTACAATCTCTAATATTCTGCATACGAGATGAGATTATGTATACCGGGAATTTGAGATAGCTGAGGTAAGGATTGGTCTGCTATTTACAAATAGTTATATATTGAGTTTAGTTACTGAGACAAATTCTATGATTAAAACTAGTGTTGAGTCAAAAATTATATATAAATAGAATGGTTTTGGAACGAGGTTACCACATTTGCTTAAATCTGCTATTGTGATTAAAGTGTAAAATGCGGCTCCGTGTTACAACCCAACGATGTTTGATACAGTGCTCTTTAAGGTCAAATAGTCTAAATCTCTTCTTATACAATATTCCTTTTAACTGTGATTTTAGAAACAATCTCTGTTAGTTTCAAGCAGTTTTAATCGATATTTATTGAACTGCAATTTTAATTCTAATTAATAGTTTTTTTTATTAAATAAACGGAACCGCGCGCGATCCTCGAGGATCACGCGGTGGACTATTGTGTCACTGCGATCTTATTTCGCTTAGTTGGATAAGTTACACTTTGGATTTACTGTGCATATTCAAGAAGGCCTATCCGAACTTCAGAGAATAATGGATTAGTATAATGACATGAGTTTAAAACCATAGCAAGTAGTGAACTAAATATTTGTGAGTTTTTTGTCATTGAAGTCTTTATACGGTTTACATATCCTTTTTTAGGGATAACTCTTAACATGGATTCCATTCATGTCATCATGTATTTTCAATCGAGTTTTTATCATTGAAGTCTTCAAACGGTTTATATACTCACTTTTAGTGATAACTTTTAACATTGATTCCATTCATGTCATCATGTATTTTCAATCGAGTTTTTATCATTGAAGTCTTCAAACGATTTACATATTCCTTTTTAGTGATAACTTTTAACCTTGATTCCATTCATGTCATCATGTATTTTCAATCGAGTTTTTTGTCATTGAAGTCTTTATGGGGCTTACCCCTTCATTTTTAGTGATAACTTTTAACGATGACTTTTTCCATATCATCATATGTTTTAAATCGATGGTATAAATACAGTTCAATTCAGACATTTATAAGCGAATAACTGATTGTGCATAAAACATTTCTCTTTGTAAACATAAATCATTTTAACTTTTGTCGTCCAGAAGACGGACAATTTAGTTTAACTGTGAATGGTGTCTAAGACCTAATGGCCACGCATAATTCTCAATTTGGGTGAACTTTAGCATAAATTTATATCCATCAGGTTGGTATCATGTACCGACTCGGAAACCATAGTGTTAGTATCCGGTACTCATCGATTTCAAAAAGTTATCAGTTACTAACACAATAGCCATGGTGTTAGTATCCTTTACAGACTCGGTATATATATTATATAGTGTGAGTTAGCATTGAAGTCGTATTGTCGTTGACTTCAGATTATGTTAGCCTCACTACTACAGGTTTACACATTCGTCTAGGAGATTGTACCGTCCTATTATTCCACATTCTTCTACCGAATATATAGTGGTTAAAGGGCGTAATACCGGCTCCTACTGAAGAGTCGCCAGTAAGCACGAAACGAATGTGCATGAGATTATACTTTCCGTTCATGCTGCCTTTGGTAAATCTTTCTGGTCACAACTAGACTAATTTGTTACTAGGTTCGCAAAACCTAATACATACTTGCATATATATAAGTTCGTCGCAAAAAACAGTATTTAACTGTAATATATTGAATTGAATGATGTCATGCTTACCGCGAAATGTGATAGACTGAGTATCGATGAAGGCCAGAGCGTATGGTTTAACTGGAGTAACAGGTGTTCGGAAATTGTTGTAATTCTCAATTTGGGTGAACTTTAGCATAAATTTATATCCATCAGGTTGGTATCATGTACCGACTCGGAAACCATAGTGTTAGTATCCGGTACTCATCGATTTCAAAAAAGGTATCAGTTACTAACACAATAGCCATAGTGTTAGTATCCTTTACAGACTCGGTATATATATTATATAGTGTGAGTTAGCATTGAAGTCGCATTGTCGTTGACTTTAGATGTATGTTAGCTTCACTATTGCAGGTTTACACATTCGTCTAGGAGATTGTACCGTCTATTATTCCACTTCTTGACCAAATATATAGTGGTTAAAGGGCGTAGTACCGGCTCCTACTGATGAGTCGCCAGTAAGCACGAAACGAATGTGCATGAGATTATACTTTCCGTTCATGCTGCCTTTGGTTTACCCTTCTGGTCACAACTGAACTAATTTGTTACTAGGTTCGCAAAACCTAATAAATACTTGCAAAATCTCTGTTAGTTTCAAACAGTTTTAATTGAGATTTCTTGAACTGCAATTTTATTTGTAATTAATAGGGTTTTTATTAAATAAACAGAATCGCGCGCGATCCGCGAGGATCACACGGTGGACTATTGTGTCACTGCGAACTTATTTCGCTTATTTGGATAAGTTACACTTTGGACTTACTGTGCATATTCAAGAAGGCCTATCCGAACTTCTGAGAATAATGGATTAGTATAATGACATGAGTTTAAACCCATAGCAAGCAGTAAACTAAATATTTGTGATTCTTTTGTCATTGAAGTCTTTATACGGTTTACATATCATTTTTAATGATAACTTTTAACGTTGATTCCATTCATGTCATCATGTATTTTCAATCGAGTTTTTGTCATTGAAGTCTTTAAACGGTTTACTTATTCCTTTTTAGTGATAACTTTTAGCGATGACTTTTTTTCATATCACCATGTTTTTTAAATCGATGGCACAAATACAGTTCTTTTCTGTCATTTGTATGCGAATAACTGATTGTGTGCAAAACATTTTCTTTATAAACATAAATCATTTTAACTTTTGCCGTCTAGGAGACGAGACAATTTGGTTTAACTAGTAGGTGAATTTAAGACCTACTTTTTATAAAACATTTTCTTTATAAACATAAATCATTTTAACTTTTGCCGTCTAGGAGACGGACAATTTGGTTTAACTGTGAGTGGTGTTTAAGACCTACTTTTGCATAAAACATTTTTCTTTATAAACATAAATCATTTTAACTTTTGCCGTCTAGGAGACGGACAATTTAGTTTAACTGTGAGTGGTGTTTAAGACCTACTTTTGCATAAAACATTTTTCTTTATAAACATAAATCATTTTAACTTTTGCCGTCTAGGAGACGGACCTATTTTTGCATAAAAATCTGTTTCTGCAGCTGGCCAACATATATTCAATTTGGACTAACTGTGAATTATAATTCTATTTGCAACATTGTGTATAATATACGTATGGCCAGATGCTTTTGCCTTCTCACATCAACTATCCGAAAAAGATCAGAGACTGAATAGGTGCGTGGGTAGTATTAATAGCCACCATGGACTGATAGGAAAGGCACAGAATCTCGAACTAGATAGCTACCCTGCAAAATACCCCTACAACGTATAAGGAAGTAATAATTAATTATTTCTTTCTGATAACATGCACGTGTTATGCTTATAAAACAACGATTGGCATATGCCTGTAAATGCTTACATTATCTAACACAAAAAGACTAAAATTCACTAGCGTATACAAAAGTGACCCGCAAATCTATCTTCCAAACAGGACATTTAAGTTAATGCGAGATAGTTGCGTTTTGCTTCAAATGGTGAGAACTAGAGAAATATACACTAACGTTCGTGATTCTTGCATTAAATTCGTCCTTCATGTTGCTTCGGTTATTGATAGATCTACCAAGATTTGTAAACCTGTCAAATACGTAGAGACATGAACTATGCGGCCGCAGATTTGAAGTGTGTGGTGATTCAATTTGTAAAATAATTTATTTTTAGATGGTGCAAATTTATACCAATGGAAGATCAACAAATGCTAATATATTAAACACGGCTTTGGCAAAATATCGACTGAAGTATAATGATGCAATATTGCTTATAAAGTCACCACCGCCTAATCTGCCTCTTAAGACATTTGGACGCCTACATCCTAAGAGCAGGCAAAGGTGTAATTTATAATAGAGTGTGTTAATAAATTAAACAAAAATATGGAAATTGAACATCATTGAAAGAAACCACATTTAATTGCAAATTTATACAATAATTCATTTTAGACGCCAAGGTGACCACCAACACTATAATTTTATTCGGTGGGGAAAACCAAATTTTTAAAAATCAAATAGAAAGCTGTGATCCACTGAGACAAATGTACAAATAAGTCATTCAAAATTATAGTAGGACGGCCATATTTATGTCTCTGTTTGAGTAGGTAAGAATTTTATTTTAACAAATTATTTCAGGCCAAAACCCGGCTTGTTTTTCTCTAATATGTGATTTACGCGAAGTGCTAAGACGAAGTAAGATAATCGAAGCAAATAAACGAGAACCAACTAGAGTTAACCTTATATAACAATGGTTATTGCAAGTATTTCCTTTGCTATTTTTAAAGGTTAGGAATGCTGTTGACTTACACAAATAAACCGAAACGGTTTGCTCATACCTTCATTGTAATAAATGCGGCAATTCAACGCACCTTAAATATGTCATGATATTCAAGCAATAGAATTGCATTCTACATTTATATCAAGTATGGTTATTGAATATTAGCTTACTATATTATATATAAGATAAATTTTCAGGTATCCTGACTACTGCCATTACCGAGGAAAATTGACCAATTAAGTTTTTAACCAACCTATGAATGTGACACGTTTTATCGAATATTTAAATATTGTTATAACCATTAATTTTTTATCAGCTGTAAAATTTCTTGAAACTATTGCTTAAATAAGTTAGGAAATGCATTTGTTCTCATCCGATGAGAACGTTTTATTCATTTATCTTTTTCTGGAATAAAGTGATTCAAGATTATCTTTCATTTATTCCTCGAATATTATTATGCAAAATTTAGCAGACAATCAAAGCATTATCAAGTATATATATGAAATTCTAGCTTTACCTAGTAAGCGTAAGCAGATACAACGAAAAGGCCATTTCGATTAATGTATCAATTATTATTTTTTGGTTGACATCTTTAAACGTGTTGCACAAATCTTGACGATTTACAGAGGTCCATTAATCTTAACATAATTCAGCTCGTGAGTTGAAAACAGTATCGTCTCCCTATTATCTTTATTTAGACAATGTCGTCGTACCACATGATTCAATCATATAACGCGTAGATAAGTATAATGCACCCAGTTCAAAAATTCGCAAAATATCCTGCATTGTGCATTTTGATACGTAATATATTTTAATTTTTAATTTATCCAACATGCCTGCTAGAGCTGCTTTTTGCCAAATTTATTTCAGTGGTCGCATATTAACCACAGTGATGACAAATTCTAATCTTGTTCTAACGAATGACAGTTTAAAATTTTTAAAAAAATTTAGTTATATGACCATAATGGTCAATATTTATTTACGAAAACAAGTGTCTCCACTATCCTATACCGAACGCGTACTCATAGTCTATCTTCTGTTTATCAGGTCAATTCATATTTACCCATTTCAGCTAGGACGACTGCCTTGCCGTAATGTTAAATTCACATTCTGAAAGGGCTTTTATTAATAGGCTTTAAAAACTGAAAATTTATATAACACTGTCCGCATATATAGTTTCAACAAATGCTCCTTCACAATCTAATTCGATAAAAGATGTAAAAAAGCGAATACGAATTTAAGAATAAGTCAAATTTCATTAAACAATTACCAATAATTTCTGTGTTTCTCTTTTTCAACACTAATCTAGGTTACAAAGATAAAAGAAAAAGAATAAATGAAAGTACACAAAATATATACCAATAGTAAAAATTCAAATAGTAGAATAAAATAAAGGAACTATATCGCTTATATATTGGGTGATTAAGGTCAAACTCGCATCTCTATTTACTTATAATTTTCAAAAAATGTAACGCAATATGCATTAGGTGATGCAAACCGAATAACAAATTAGTTCAGTTGTGGCTAGGTTCGCAACACCTAATACATACTTAGATACATATTACTTCTCTGACGGAAACAGTACGTAAATATATTGTAATAGTTTCGATGTCCGATCCCTCAATAAAAAACGCATGGCATATACATATATTTAAGGCTAAACAAGCTAATTATTAGCAGTGGTGTATAAACAACGCCGATATATATTACTTAAATGATCAACTAATCTTTTGTAACACGGGGCTACGCGTTACACCCCAACGATGCTCAATTTTGACAATTATAGTGCTCTTCAAGTTCAAATAATCTAACTCTGTTTTTACAAAATATTTCTCTTAACCGTGATTTTAGAAACAATCTCTGTTAGTTTCAAGCTGTTTTAATTAAGATTTCTTGAAATGCAATTTTAATTGTAATTAATAGGGTTTTGTTTAATAAATATACACACCAGAGCTCAGTACACAGAGAGCATGCTGTGGATTATAGTGCATACGTGATTTGATACATTTTCTTTGTATTCAGATATGATTTCACGCATCAGGACAGCAAATATTTCTCAATCACATTTACAAATTCTATAGTTCAATGGATTATTATAATCAAATATGTTAGAACCATAGCAAACTGTGAATTAATTATTTGTGAAGTTTTTTTAAAGACAGTTTTTACACGATTTTAATTTATCCATCATCAGTGACAATATTTACCAGTGACTTTATTTATGTCACCATATATTCTCAATCGTTTACATGTATTCATCACAATTCAGACGTTTGTGAATTGATTATTACTGGTGTTGACAATATTTCGTTTTGTTACCGTCTAGAGCACGGACTGTTTTGTTTAACTGTGAATTGATAATTACTTGTGTATAAGACATTCAATTTACGAGAAAGGCATGACAACTATACCTGCTTATGTGTGTGCTATACAAGATCTACAGCCTCCAATCACCGTTGGAGCATTACGACGATTCTTTGGCAAGATGAACTACTATTCTCGATTTGTACCCTGCCTTGCCAAGATTCTGGCACCTCTTCACAAATATCTTGTGCCAGAAAGCCGTTTTGTCAAGAAATCACAACTGATTCAGCTCAACATAGACGACATACAGGCTTACGAGGATGCACAAAAGGGCTTATGAAAAGCGACCATGCTACATTCTCCTGATTGGTCTCAACCTTTTGAATTGATCACTGATGCATCCGACGTTGCCATAGGCGCAATAGTTCAACTGTCTACGGATGGCATACACCAACTTATCGCAAAAACTACAACCTCGCGAGACGCGATATGATACATTAGGGAAAGAGTTACTCGCAATCTACTGGTCGAACCTACACTTCCACACCTATCTGGATGGCCGAAAGTTCAAGATCTACACAGACCATCTTCTTCTACTCCCGATGCTCAGAGGGATGAAAGAGTATTTAAATTCACGACGTGTCAGCTCACAACTTACAGGAATACAAGAGTATGAATATGAAGTCACTCATGTCAAAGGCTCAGAAAACGGGATCGCAGACTCCCTAAGCCGTCCTGCAGAACTCTGTGCTTCTATCCTGTGTCCTTCACTTATAAGCACTCACGAATTACAAGCAGCTAAGCAAGATGATCCATCACTTCGGACATTTGATGTCAGTCGCTAGAAAACATTTGAGTATGATGGAACTCTGATGCAGTGTGAAATAACTGGCGTGGGCCCTCGGCCGCTTATACCTGAAAAACACCGTCACAAGATCTTCGAGGTTTACCATTCAATGAGCCATCCATCTGGCAAAGCCTCAGTGGAAATTCTATCCAGAGCATATTTTTGGCCTGATATGCGGCGCGATGTTAAGAAGTGGTCAAAACAATGTCTAGAATGTCAGAAATGCAAAGTGACAGGACACACCGAAACGGCTCTACAAGTCATCCACGTGCCTAAAGTCCGGTTCACACACATACACGTTGATCTGGTAATCATACTTGCCGTGAACAATATGCGATATCTGCTGGCATTATGGGACCGCACCAATCGGCGGTATGAGACCATACCACTGCCAGACATGAAGCAAGACACTGTCAGTTATGCTTTAGAGCTCAATTGGTTCACTCGGTTTGGTGCTCCAGCTGAAGTGACAACCGATCGTGGCGTACAGTTCCTCGGCAAAGTGTTTGCAGCCCTACTGAAATACTATGGTGTCAAACACTCCGTGACCGCGGCTCGCAATCCGAGAGCAAATGGTTTCGTCGAAAGACCACATCGGGAACTGAATGCGACGCTCAAGGCCAGCCCAGAAGAAAATTGACTTGCAGCTTTACCTTAAGTACTCCTATCAATGCGTACAAGACCTCGTGAGCCGATCAAATGTAGTTCCAATGAAATGGTATTTGGCGAATGTCGACGGCTGCCCGGCGAACTAGTCCGATCACGCTCTGAAAATGCAATGACGATGAACGATCCGGAATTTCTGTTTCCACTTCGCAGTTACCAACAATATAACGCTCAGAATCGGCCGATCTGTCCTACACGTCAGCAACATAATCCAATATAAAGACGCAAAATTTTGATAGCTGCAAATGGTTCTTCGTAAACAACGATATGGATAACAGGATTCTAGCCAAAGCGAAGCGCGGTCCTTATCGTGTGTTAGATCGACGTCAGAATTACATCAGTTTGCAGATTAATGGCAAAACTGAAGCTGTCTCCAAACACAGAGTATCCTCAACCGATGTTGATCCAAATGACCCGCTGTTCCGCAATGTTGACCTATCAGGCGGTGAATAAACGATGACTCCACCTCCAGACAATTTTGTTGACCACGGACTGACGCCCAATATCTCACCAACAAACGAGCCAACTGACGCCGTCACGCCGCCGCGAGATATAGAAGAACCAGAATCAGTGTTGACAGAGCCAAAATTAGTCGTTACACGGTTTGGCAGAGCAATAACACTTCCTGTAAGGTTAGCCCTCTTCATTGTGTACTAATCTTCATTGTCGGGGGTGTGTATGTAACACGCGGCTCCGCGTTACACCCTAACGATGTTCAATTTTGAAAAATATAGTGCTCTTTAAGGTCAAATAATCTAACTCTGTTTCTGCACAATATTTCTCTTAACTGTGATTTTTGAAACAATCTCTGTTAGTTTCAAGCAGTTTTAATTGAGATTTCTTGAATTGAAATTTTAATTGTAAGTAATAGTGTTTTGTTTAATGAATATACACACCCGCGCGCAACACGCAGGGAGCATGCGGTGGATTCCAGTGCATATGTTGTTCGATATTTTTTCTTTGCATTCAGATATGATTTCACGCATCAGGACATCAAATGTTCCTCAATCACATTCACAAACTCTATAGTTCAATAGATTATTATAATTAAATTGGTTAAATCCATAGCAAACAGTGGATTAATTATTTTTGAAGTTTTTTTCAAGACTAGTTCTATCAATGACAATATTTACCTGTGACTTTATTTATATCATCATATATTTTCAATCGTTTACATATATTCATCACGATTCAGATGTTTGTGAATTGATTATTACTTGTGTTGACAATATATCGTTTTGTTGCCGTCTAGAGTACGGACTGTTTTGTTTAACTGTGAATTGATAATTACTTGTTTATAAGACATTCAATTTTGTTGACAATATTTCGTTTTGTTGTCGTCTAGAGCACGGACTGTTTTGTTTACCTGTGAATTGATAATTACTTATGTATAAGACATTCAATTTTGTTGACAATATTTCGTTTTGTTGCCGTCTAGGGCACGGTAAATTTGGACTAACTATGTATTTTCCATGCAACATTGTGAACCATACATATGTGATCTTTCGACTTAGCCTTCTCACATCACCCATCGGGGAAGGTCGGGGACTGATCGTAAGCACGGATCTCAACAGCAGCTACCATTTCTATGTAGGAAGGGTAAAACATCATGAACTAGTTAGCTACCCCGCTAAATACCACTACACTTTATCTCCGTGAGCTAATCTTCTATATTCCCATACACCGATTTACCTGGACTATTACTCTGCCTAGATGCACTCCTACAACTACACGGTATAAGTCATTTGATTAATTTCAATTCATAGAATTTATAAGAGCGTTCTTGCTTGATAAATAAGAAGAGGTAAATGAAGGAAAAGAGACAGAGTATAAAATTAAAATTTATGCAGTGGCCGGATATTGTTTATAAATCTTGCACTAGTAAGCAAACAAGACTAGTGTATTTTTTTCTGCGCGATTGTCGATAAGGTATTTATATTCATTATAGTTCGTAATGCTCATGGTTTTATTTTTGCTGTAATTGAATACTAGATCGTCCATTCTTGGTAGGGATGGTATGTATTCAGTTTCTCTTCTATTAAGTAATCTGCCGACCAAGACTTTAAAGCCCTATGTGTCCAAGTTCCAGCTATTAATGTTGTCTTCAGCAGCAGAAAATTACCTTTCATGTCTGGAAAGTTTTCTCTCATTCAGCTACATCATATTTAATATATGTTATCCCTAGATATTTAAACCAAACACGAGAGTTCACACAAATCTAGATGATAGCTGTAACCATATAGATCCAATTGGTTTAATGCTGACATTTACGACCTTACTAACTAAGGCCGGCCGATCATTTGGTAGAAAATTTCTTGAGCTACGGGCTTGCTAGGTTATTCTTCTAGAAAACCTTTTTGGAATCTTAATTTAACCAAACTCTCGCCACATTTCCCGCGACTTGCGCGTTCCTACGTATCTTGCAGAATTCCACTTATTTTTCTGCAAGACTCATTTTCGGAACACCCTGGAGATTAAATCGCGTTACCAGTACTTTCACTCCTACAGACAAGAGTTGATCTACAATTCCCGGGAAGCTATTCGTCACTACCGTTATTTCGTTGCCTTCCCATTTGAGATATACCAACCGTAAGTAGAAGCAGCCCTTCTATTTTCCCGCTCTAAGCCATCTATATTTCCGGCGCAAAAACTACTATTTAACTGGTTAAACCAAGAGCTCACCAGAATGCCAATTTTTCAACTGCTTGTCTATACTCAGACTTCGAGATCGTCTACTGCTTTTTTTCTAATCATATTATCTTTACTGCTCCATGTGTAAAGAATACCACAGATATTGTTTTGCAGGCCTGTAGTGTTTTTAATATTTTAAATGCACGTGCACCTTTAGATTATTGTGCTCCTTTCTGACGATCGTTCTACTGAAAATGAGATCTATACAGTCGTTAAATTTTACAAACCTCCATATAAATTAATTACTAGCGTGGTCGACAAACATTCTAGAGCCTGTAATCCTTTTATCCATGGAAAGGCTCAGGGTAGCTAGGATCGTTCCCATCTGAGTATAAAAACACTCGCCAGTGCCTACTTTGATTGAATTGTAAAATATGGTTTACCATTCAAGCTTCGCAGTTGAAACCATCTCACTAAATCCCTTAAGATTGTTGTTCACAGAATTAATATCTTTATACACGAAGCCAGCGTTCGTATCTAGCTTAATATTAAATATAATACAACCTTAGCAAGTCGGATGAATACAATATGGTACCATAAGTTACCCTGTATGAAAAGTGGAATGCAGTTTAATCCTAAACCAAGAACTATCCCTATGTACCTGATATCCTTGGTTTGTACGATTACTAATTAAAAATCGTAAGTACAATCAAAGCCAGTTGGCAAAAAAACCTTGTTAGCCTTTCAGAACAAAGCAATGTGCATCAGAAAAATACATACAAATAAACGAAGAGGATCATTTACAAAAAAATTGATGCCTAACAAAATTTTAAATTAGAAAGTTTTAAAATTATTGAAATGATTTTTTACAAAAAATATTTTTGAAGAAACCATCTAAAGCCAATTTGGTCCAAAACATGGCATCACTAAAATTTTTAAATGATTTCGAGAAAATATTTGGAGTTTCCAAGAACTTATATCGAGTGTTTCTTCTCAGTATATCAAAACTAATATTTCCGTTATGTAGGAACCTTGGAAATCAAACAGGACTGCGCAGGAACTCTAATATTTCTTGGTCTGAACAATAGCTTCGTCATGCTATCAAGTAAATAGCAAATGCCACTATGTAAACACAGTCAGATTTCGGATGAACCTTTCTACCTTACAACCATTAGGCACTAAATACGGCACTTCCGTTTGAGAACATTTTGATATCCACGATGCCATGTTATTTCATTATCATAATCAACAGCAGCAGATTTGTTGTTTTTAAAGATCATGCTCCTTTAGTTAGCGAACTAAAAAATGCTACTGTAACTTTTGCAAAATATTCTGCCAGAGTAGGAGGATAAATGCCACTTATTAGTAAATGGCAATTCGACATTTTTACTTAAAAGCTGAAGAAAACTTTACTGCAACGAGCTTTAAAAGCCAGATGCCTCGCTACAACCGCCTTCGACTTCGTCATGTCCGGTTAGATCTATGACTCTAGACGAGCCTTTGTCAACATCATCCCTTATACGAACAAACCAAAGCGATAAGAAACCTATATTAAGATCAAGAGCTCACCATTCTACCAAGTTGGTATGCAGACTGTGAGTATTTGCACATATTCTACTTCACAGATATGCTGCCCCAAATGCCAATTTTTCACACCAGCCTCCATAGAATAGTTTCTGACTTCATTTACTCTATTTCTCATCCAGATAGTACTTTTCACTACGTTTTACTCGTATATTTTTTTATTCATTGTTCTTTATTCTATGCATCAAAGCACTTTTGCCATTTTTTCTAGTTACGTGATTACCACGTATGTATCTACATGATTCTTTTATAATCACTTTTTTCACGTAGTGTAACCATTTGTTTTTAAACAATAATTATATAGCGTATATATACAGTTCTTCGGTAGTATAAAATTTCAACGGCATAGATCGTGTACGCTTGAAATTTTAAAATTAAATTTCTATGTTGTATTTATTATGCGTCATACGGTTACGCAGTAAGATGAACGCATGTGCCCACATTTGATTAATTTGATATGACCAGTTATTTGGAGATAACGTTTTGTGTAGCGGCAATAAATATTCTGCGTTTCATACAATATTATACGTAATTCTCACGCATAGTGCAACTTCATCAGTTACCACGTCACATATTCACTCACAAACATCATGTATCCCAAAGTAGATCATACACTAGCCATTTTTGGTAATATCGAACTCCTATCATTGACTGTGATGAATTTTGTCCAGAAAGTATACCTAAACATGGCATCTCCTGTTGCAATCCACTGAGTAATACTTACGCTGTGGCTCTCAAACTTTACAGCACTACTCTATTTGGCTTCACGAATTATGGCAGTTCTCTACGACTAACAAGTTATATAGTAATAAATATTGATTATTTAGTATCGTATCATCGTTGAAGCAATTAAGGTGTACGCACCAGCCCAGCATCAGCAAATTATAATATATTTTTGTTTACGTACTTGCAGATATTTAACCCGTTTCTTAACAAGGTTTAAACTACTTCTTGCAGGGATAATCAATACTTGACAAGAGGGGTTTCTTTTTTATAAGATAGAGAAGTGATATAAAGTATAAACATTTTCCGAAAAATCTTGTAAATTAACGCACGATGAAATAATTTAATTCTATCTGACGCTGGACAAACGAGAACACGAAATCTGTAAATCAATCACGTGTGACTAGAATTTATTATGTCAACGCAAAGCTTTCCCTACGCAATTGACTCTCACCGGTTCTCTATCTACGATTGCTGTCTCCTGCTATGCTGACCAACTAAGCCTAAGCCACAAATTAAGTTAGCCGACAGTCACGCCAATCTACTTGTTGCTGCGCACCCAGATTTAGGGGTTTCTTGCTCAATTAACTAATTAGAGCCCCAAAGATATCAAGTCCCTTGGTCTGTAGAAATCAAATACTTGCTGATCAATATATAAACTGGAGTTTAATGGATCATATTTTCTTTTCAAATTTATCAGCCTCAAACCTGCAACAACTTGGACATGACATCAGTGCTCTCAAACTTAAACTAAAGTGTATAAACTTAATTAAGTAATAGGCAATCAGACTGTAAACTTTATACGCAAAATTGCTCACCAAATGTTTTATGTATAAATAAATTCCACGCAAAAAATGGAATAATTAAATTGCATGTCCCTGCCCGTTCCAATATATACGCAAATAAAAAAAATATCATCGTGGTTGCAAGAATATATTATGAGGATGAAGTTGTAAAATTGGTAAAAGTTAAAAATGGCTGTTTTACGTCAAGAGTGAAGCTCATGCAAGCAAGGAACAAAATACAGATAACAGAAATTAAGCACGATTTAAAAGTATAAATGCTCGAAAAGATTTCACACAATAATGTTCTCTAATTTAAACAAATATTTTTTTATTAATATACGTTTCAATTAACCATGGTAGTTTAAATTTTTTCCTAGGAAATACAACCTGTACTCTGACATACGTATTCATTCAATTTATTAATCTGATTTCTACGCGTGCTAGCCATCTTGGGGTTTGCGCAGATCATCACGAAAACTAGTCAAGGCCTTCGAATACCAAATTACAAATCCTGCTTCGGTAATCCTATGGGTTTATGTGCATACATCCACGCAAATATCAAGTCTAGAAGGCCTAATGTACATCAGCTTCTCTTCTGGTACTCAAACATCTACGGCATTTGCATCTGGTTATCAATAACTCCCCATATAAAAATTAATCAAATTTTATCTTTTTAAATTTGAGGTTAACGCTGGTTTATTAACCAAAGTTATTATCTTTAAAAAAATTGTAAATTTAAAAATATTCCCTTCTTAAATTGGCTTAGTTTATATAAAGTCACATCTTCTGAGATATTGATATTATGAAGTACGTTGTTCCTTTTTTTGACAGTTTGCCAAAGCTGTTGAGATTAATATCTTCCAAAAAATTGTTGATAGTAAATTTATAACACAATTTCCTACAAAATTAAAAGCAACTTTTGATTTATTAGATACATTGGAGTTAGAGTGGTCAAATAAGCTAAAAGGATTGGATGAAGTGTACCAACAAAAAGCACCACAGTTGTTTTTCTCAAAAGCAGACCCGTATCACGAGTAATAAATCGGATTATTGCAAAACGGTTCTTATTTATGGAGAATAAACTGAGTGCACATCGACAAGGTACGTGTTTTGTGAAACAAAATGACAAAAATGTAAACAGAGTTAGGTCACATTTTCTTAGTCAACGGGGAAATTCCAAGCCACGAGGAGGTAAAACACGATGGAGTTTAACTACCACGCTAGTGGTGCATTTCGTATCATATGTATGCTGAGATTGGCAAATGTAAAGGCGAAGAATGCATCTCTCCTAGATTGCGTGGTCCCTGATTGAAAGGTGGCTTTCGCCTAGTAAAAAGGCGTAACTTTCTGAAAAACTAGTAGCACCTTCACTACTAGGAGATGTATGGGAATTTGAGCATGAACGGGTCCAAGGAGTGCTTATTATAAGTACCCTGAAATCATCGAAGTAAGATTCCAGAACTTCGATGGAAGAGAAGCTCACTGGTAGTCAAAAGACAGCTAGATTTAGTTTTGAAAATGATCTCGAGGATGTTACTGGCTGTAACCGCGACAGATTAAAAAAACTAATGAACAAAGTGGTTTTTATTATCTTAATAGATTCGAATATCAACTATTCGTCTCCCACGGAATTTGAATAATGATAAAGGACATCAAAGAATTATCAGTAAAATAGGTGCAAAAATCGTTTTTTTCCTGGAATTTTCTGATCGCTGGCATAAAAGATATCATTGGAGTGAAATTTTCCATCCGTTCTTATTTGTCGTTAAAAAGAATGACCCGGATTATTGGAAAAGGCACGAGGCAGAAACGTTAGTTGAGACTGGGTCCTCAGTTGTTTTGTCAGAAAGTCAACCCTGACACGTTGCGCCAATGACTCATTGGACGTTTTCAATAAATAACTTAGGTTTTTCTAATGTTCAATGCAAAGCGCAATGGGCTGAAGACAGGAACAGAATAACAAATTGTGCAGGTAGCACCATTATCCTGTTCGCATAAGGCTCAATCTTTAGAGTAGCGTAAGCAACATATCGTTCAATTCTTTGAGTTATCTAGTTATATATATTCATAATAAATAGACGCGCGTCTCATTAAAATTGCACAAATAAATTGTGTACCTAAATTATAAATTTTTCCGTTATTTAACAATTTTTTCTTGCTTTAATGTTTCGTTTCTTAAGGTTTTATTGCGGTGAAACAATTGTTACTAGTGGATTGTGTATGACTGTGCATAATGATGACAATAATAAAGGTGCACGCCAACGGTAAGTCGAACGGCTGATGTGAAATCTTTATAAAAACAGACTAGGTTTTGTGCTTGAAAGTAGGTGTAGAGCATAAGCGTATAGTTTTATGCAGAAATGTTGCAGTGATATCTCTTATGCTGGTGACATTGACGGCTCAAATTCATGTTTAATTTGTAATTTATATATTTCATCCATGTGTTGGGCTTGAACCATGTTTAATAGACAGAAATTATTTGTGGTTATACGATTATCAATCATTGATTTCGTGTTTAGTGGTAACATTTGTTTATATCAAGTTTGTGAGCTTGAAGTAAACACCAATCCCACTGTATTTAATCAGTAGTAAAAAAAACAGCCAAACTATTTTCAATCACATGTGAAGTCAGACCCAATCTCAGACAGATGTTTAAGCTGATCTACAAGGGAACCAATATTTTCCTCTAATTTCGCTTAAGAAGACTTCTTCTCATTATATTGTCCAGGGACATTATATTGCAACTGATTAGCCGCAGTCCCGAGGACAAAGTTTCTGTTCAGAATTAACCTCTGCTTGTACTGACATAGTTATTGCTTTCATCTCCAAAATGAGGTTGTTTATATGGTGATTAATCTTTTAAGCCCAAGTTCTGTTTAAAAATACGCAGATAATTTAACAATAATTGATTGCGCGGGTGGTAGCAAAAATGCAGTCGTAGACTGGTCAAATACAATGGGATTGGTGTTTACTTCAAACTTGCAAACTCTATTGAAATCATACGCAGATAATTTTATTTGTAAACAAACCATTTTAACTAGAAATGGTTATTTGATGACAATAGCGATTGACGCTTAAATATAATTTAAACAAACACCTGTCCATCCGCGTTTCTTAATTTTTACGTAAATAAAATCTAAATGATGATGCTCTCAAATCTGTAATATCATTTGCATAAGCATATTAATTTACAGTCTTTGCGTACCTCTCTGCGGTGTAAAGCAAACTCATTACTTACGCGTTACAGTAGAATATATATAACAAGTCTGTAAAGTATATCAACACTATGTCTATTGAGTCAGTACCCGATACCAAAATTATGGTACCGAGAAAGTACTAACACTATGGTTGCCGAATCGGTACATGGTACCAATACGATGGATTTCAATGTATGATATAATGAAGACGTAAAGCTACTTCTGAACACCTGTTACTCCAGCAAATCAAAACACTCTGGTCTTGATCGATATCAGTTATCACATTTCGTGGTAATCATGACATCATTCATTTAATTATATAACACTATTCCCATTATATATATAAAAGTTAGATATTGCTTTTATCGAAGAACTAATATATCATCATC